>CM056052.1:373820721-373910721 GCA_029574335.1 Rana kukunoris
CGTATCCCCCTTATAATATTACAGAGCCATGAAAATCACCCCCCCCCCTCTTATAATATTACAGGGCATGAAAATCCGTACCCCCCCTCTTATAATATTACAGGGCCATGAAAATCCGTACCCCCCCTCTTAAATATTACAGGGCCATGAAAAACCGTACCCCCCCCTCTTTTATTATTTACAGGGCCATGAAAATCCGTATCCCCCCCCCTCTTTATAATAATTACAGAGCCATGAAAATGCGTATCCCCCTTATAATATTACAGAGCCATGAAAATCCGCCCCCCCCCTTACAATATTACAGGGCCATGAAAATCCGTATCCCCCCCCTCTTATAATATTACAGGGCCATGAAAATCCGTATCCCCCTTATAATATTACAGAGCCATGAAAAAATCCCGTATCCCCCTTATATATTAACAGAAGCCATGAAAATCCGAACCCCCCCCCCCCTCATTATAATATTACAGGGCCATGAAAATCCGTATCCCCCCCCCCCTCTTATAATATTACAGGGCCATGAAAATCCGTCCCCCCCCCTCTTATAATATTACAGGGCCATGAAAATCCGTATCCCCCCTTATATTAAAATATTACAACTCACCTACCAACAACTTCCCCCCCTCACTCAAAATTCTTTGCCCCACAAACGAAATACTGACCCCCCATTGCACAACCCTCGTGAAATACAGACTGACCCCCCCCCCCCCCCACATACAGACTGATCCCGTGAAATAAAGCCTCCTCACACCCCCACCCCCCTCGTGAAATACAGACTGATCCCTGTGACATAAAGCCTCCTCAACCCCCCCCCCCCCCCACACATACAGACTGATCCCTGTGACATAAGCCTCCCTCCCCCCCCCCCCCCCCAAAATACAGACTGATCCTCTGTGACATAAAGCCTCCTCACCCCCCCCCCCCCCCCACATACAGACTGACCCCCCCTGTGACATAAAGCCTCCTCACCCCCCACCCCCCCACACACATACAGACTGATCCCTGTGACAAGCCTCCTCACCCCCCCCCACACACATACAGACTGATCCCTGTGACATAAAGCCTCCTCACACCCCCCCCCCCACACACATACAGACTGATCCCTGTGACATAAAGCCTCCTCACACCCCCCCCCCCACACACATACAGACTGATCCCTGTGACATAAAGCCTCCTCACCCCCCCCCCACACAACATACAGACTGATCCCTGTGACATAAAGCCTCCTCACCCCCCCCCCCCCACACACACATACAGACTGATCCCTGTGACATAAAGCCTCCTCAAACCCCCACCCCCCCCCCCCCACCCCCCCCCCCCCCCCCCCACACACTGATCCTGTGACTCCCTGTTCCCTACAGACTGAATCCTGTGACATAAAGCCTCCTCACCCCCCCCCCCCCCCAACACACACATACAGACTGATCCCTGTGACATAAAGCCTCCTCACCCCCCCCACACACATACAGACTGATCCCTGTGACATAAAGCCCCCCTCACCCCCCCCCTACCCCCCGCCCCCCCCCTACAACAGACTGATCCCTGTGACATAAATAAAAGCCTCCTCACCCCCCCACACACATACAGACTGATCCCTGTGACATAAAGCCTCCGCACCCCCTTACACCCTACCCCTGTGACATAAAGACTCCTCACCCCCCCCCACACACATACAGACTGATCCTGTGACATAAAGCCTCCTCACCCCCCCCCCACACACATACAGACTGATCCTGTGACATAAAGCCTCCTCAACCCCCCCACCACCCCCATCCTGTGACATAAAGCCTCCTCACCCCCCCCCCTACATAAAGCTGTGACAAACTCCTCACCCCCCCCCCCCCCCACACACATACAGACTGATCCCTGTGACATAAAGCCTCCTCACCCCCCCCCACACACATACAGACTGATCCCTGTGACATAAAGCCTCCTCACCCCCCCCCCCCCCCACACACACACATACAGACTGATCCCTGTGACATAAAGCCTCCTCACACCCCCCCCTCGTGACAGACTGATCCCTGTGGAATACAGACTCCTTCCCCCCCCCCATGACATACAGACTGACCCCCTGTGAAATACAGACTGACCCCCACCTCAAGACTGGCCCCTGTGACATACAGACTCCCTCCCCCGACATACAGACTGCCCCCTGTGACATACAGACTGCCCCTCCCCTCCAGAGTGACCCCTGTGAAATACAGACTGACCCCCCCCCCATGACATACAGACTGACCCCCCCCCCCCCCCCCCCCCCCGAGTGACCCCCTGTGAAATACAGACTGACCCCCCCCCCCCCATGACATACAGACTGACCCCCCCCCGACCCCCGAGTGACCCCCAGTGAAATACAGACTGACCCCCCCCCCCCCATGACATACAGACTGACCCCCCAGACTGACCCCCTGTGAATTACAGACTGACCCCCCCCCCCCCCCCCAAGACTGGCCCTGTGACATACAGACTCCCTCCCCCGACATACAGACTGCCCCCTGTGAAATACAGACTGACAACCCCCCCCCGTAGGTAGTCTATACAGCTTGTTGCTGTACCTTTATCGCAAAAAGCCTCCCATCGTCATGTCCCCGGCAGCCGCTGTATTCACATCCAGTGTAATGTGCAGTGTATCTCTCGGCGAGTGAAGAGTTAATATGATACGGGCCGTGTTCGTCGGCGGTAGCTCTGCGCTCGATTTCAATTGTCTGAAATCGGCACATGCGCAGTTGATGCCAGGGATACCGATTTTAATGGGATACAGATCTCCATGCTACACAGGTAAACAGAATATTTTGGCGGGTGATCACACTATTAAGTTGGCATGGTGTGAACTACAGTAACTGTCTGCCTCATTGTCTTGTGCACAGTCCCATGCATGCATCTAACATGCGTGTCCCGCCTCGTGCCCGCCTCGTGCCCGCGCGTGTCCCGCCTCGTGCCCCGCCTCGTGCCCGCGCGTGCTCCACCGCGTGCCTCCTCGTGCTCCACCGCGTGCCTCTCCTCGTGCTCCACCGCGTGCCTCTCCTCGTGCTCCACCGCGTGCCTCTCCTCGTGCTCCACCGCGTGCCTCTCCTCGTGCTCCACCGCGTGCCTCTCCTCGTGCCCGCGCGTGCCCCGCCTCGTGCCCGCGCGTGCCCCGCCTCGTGCCCCGCCTCGTGCCCGCGCGTGCCCCGCCTCGTGCCCGCGCGTGCCTCTCCTCGTGCCCGCGCGTGCCCCTCCTCGTGCCCGCGCGTGCCCCTCCTCGTGCCCGCGCGTGCCCCTCCTCGTGCCCGCGCGTGCCCCTCCTCGTGCCCGCGCGTGCCTCTCCTCGTGCCCGCGCGTGCCCCGCCTCGTGCCCGCGCGTGCCCCTCTTCGTGCCCGCGCGTGCCCCGCCTCGTGCCCGCGCGTGCCCCGCCTCGTGCCCGCGCGTGCCCCGCCTCGTGCCCGCGCGTGCCCCGCCTCGTGCCTCTCCTCGTGCCCGCGCGTGCCCCCTCCTCGTGCCCGCGCGTGCCCCCTCCTCGTGCCCGCGCGTGCCCCTCCTCGTGCCCGCGCGTGCCCCTCCTCGTGCCCGCGCGTGCCTCCCCTCGTGCCCGCGCGTGCCTCCCCTCGTGCCCGCGCGTGCCCCCCCTCGTGCCCGCGCGTGCCTCGCCTCGTGCCCGCGCGTGCCTCGCCTCGTGCCCGCGCGTGCCCCGCCTCGTGCCCGCGCGTGCCCCGCCTCGTGCCCGCGCGTGCCCCCGCCTCGTGCCCGCGCGTGCCTCTCCTCGTGCCCGCGCGTGCCTCTCCTCGTGCCCGCGCGTGCCCCTCCTCGTGCCCGCGCGTGCCCCTCCTCGTGCCCGCGCGTGCCCCTCCTCGTGCCCGCGCGTGTCCCTCCTCGTGCCCGCGCGTGCCCCTCCTCGTGCCCGCGCGTGCCCCTCGTGCCCGCGCGTGCCCCTCGTGCCCGCGCGTGCCCCGCCTCGTGCCCGCGCGTGCCTCCCCTCGTGCCCGCGCGTGCCTCCCCTCGTGCCCGCGCGTGCCCCCCCTCGTGCCCGCGCGTGCCTCGCCTCGTGCCCGCGCGTGCCCCGCCTCGTGCCCGCGCATGCCCCGCCTCGTGCCCGCGCGTGCCCCCGCCTCGTGCCCGCGCGTGCCCCACCTCGTGCCCGCGCGTGCCCCACCTCGTGCCCGCGCGTGCCCCACCTCGTGCTCGTGCGGGGCACGAAGTGAGGTCACACAATTGCAGCATGTTTGTGTTTTTAAAGCAGATCACTGTGAGCAGGGTGCATATAGTAGGGGAAGAAACGTTTTCTATGTGCCCCAGTGTTGACGTTGCCATATTCATGAGCTGGTATTGGGGCTTGTATGCGTGAATTGTCATGCGAATTTGGACATCAAAGTTTATTAAACAGGCTGCCGTTCTGTAAGGGGCTGGAAATATTGTTATATGGAAGATATGGAAGTGCAAGGTTCTCGAGGGATCTACTTTAATTACCAGCTGCCCACACAAATGACAATTGTCAGTGCATGTAACGAAATCTCTGTCTGATTTAAGGCCTGACAGCAGAATCCAACCTATCATACCCAGATTATAAATGATGATCTTACTTTGTATCTGCAGCAGGTAGCTAGCCATATTCCCATACTTAGCAGAGGAGCATGACATAGACACAGCAAAGAGCTTCTGCCTCGCGCTCTCTTAGTGCTTGTGACAACATTGTCATGCATGCATGCTGGGTTAAATTTGTCTAATAAAGATTTATTTAAAAAAAACGCATGCACACCATTTCAAAATGTTTACATTTAACAACACACTTCTTGTATTATACAGACACTACCCTGGATGTAATAAGCACAGGGGGTACCTTTTGGACAGCAGCATTGTTAGTCTGGGGGAGGGTAATGTTCTTTGCACTAGCAGATTTAAAGCAGGATTCCACCCGCAATTTTTTTTTAAGTCGGCAGCTACAAAACCATGTAGCTGCTGACCTTTTAATAAGGACACTTACCTGTCCAAGGCGACCACGATGTTGGCCCCCCCGAGGCCAACCCCTCGATCCTGGAAAGTCCCGGCACCGCTCACTAAGGGAAACTGGCAGTGGAGCCTTGCGGCTCACAGTGTTTTCTGAATGGGCGGCTGCTTTCTGGGATACACACAGAAGACACCGCGAATAGGACGAGGAAGAAGACCTGCCAAGGACTAGAAGGAAGAGGCAGATTAGGAACATCCGCATAGCAACTGGCATTTCTGGTAAAAGTAAAAAAATAGTTTTTTCTGTTTGTTTTTTTTTGCAGGAGTTTTGTGTATTTTTTTTTAGGGTGGAACTCCACTTTAAATACACTAATGAATTGAAGTTGAACTCCATCTTCATAATCAAATTTTAAACTTTTAAATACAAACATGATCATTTTAAGCACCCCTGCCAGTGTTAAAATGGGCTGTCTCATCCTGTAACTGCAAGGGCTCTTTCACACGGGCGGTCCGTTCAGACCCGACTGCCAGTTTTTTAGGCGGACCTGAACGGGCGCTCTGTGCTCCTCTATGGAGCCACGGATGTCAGTGGTGACATGCCCGCTGACATCCGATTGGCCAAAGTGTGATGGAGGAAAAAACTACTTTTCCATCTGTCTGGCAGATCGGATAGGGTGAAGACGAACAGCTGAGGCTTTTTTCAGGTGCTTTACAAGCACTATATTTAGCACTATAAAGCGCCTGAAAATGCCTCCAGTGTGAAAGGGGTCTTAAGGCCCATGCACACAATCAGATTATCCGATGGGGATTGTGTGACGACAGGCTGTTGTCGGATAATCCAACAATTCGTATGCTCCATCGGACGATTGTCAAATTTTCTGCCAACAAATATGGGATAGCATGCTTTAAAATTGGCGACCAACAAATGTGTGTTAATGAATTATCTGATTGTGTGTACACAAGTCCGTCGGACAAAACTCCAAAGTACAAACACGCATGCTCAAAAGCAATGCTAATCATAATACAACATTAGCAGAAGCTGCCCAAAGGGTGGTGCTAAAGAGGTGAAAAACTGTTGGCCGACAATTTTTTGCCATTTGTATGCAATACAAGTTCATGGCCAGCGGCCTTCGGATGAAAGTCTTGCGCTTTGTCCGCGGAAAATCCGATCGTGTGTACCAGGCTTTAAATGTGATTTCCTATTGGAAGTATCTCACCAGAAATGAAATTTTTTGTTGCATGTGATACATGAAATCTAACTTGTAGCTTAGTGCAAACTTCTAGGAAAATCAGTGAGCCAATCACACAAGCAGGAAATGACATATCTGGGGGCGTGTGTACAGAACGCCTCCAGGTAGCCATATTGCATTGTACTTTACATAAATTGAATTTACATAGATTGAAAATAAAGGTCATTTTTTTATTTTATTCAATTACAATAGGACTTCTGTAGCAGTTGTATACGCTATATTATTTTGTATTTGCTATTTTGTTTCCCCATGAAAGTAGAGTTAAACTCTATACGAACATCTCCTAAATGTGCACCGTTTTAGAAGATATTCGCTGCTTTGGCAGTCAGTGACGTCACCAGCGCATGTGCTTTGATATTTATACCGTCCCTTCAGAGCCCTGTGTTGCGGCCATGACTCCCGCATGCATGTGTAGGAGTGATGTCATAAAGGCTCAGCCATTCGAATGGCCGGAGCCCGAGAACCTGGAAGAAAGACTAGGTGAAGATGGAAGCCCTGTCAGCGGTGACAGCACGCCGCTGGAGGGCTTTGTTTCAACTTAAGTCTTTCATAATGTGCTGGTATGCTATGCATACCAGCACATTATGACATTGAAAGTGTTTTTCTAAACTTTACTACCTCTTTAAGATCTGTTGCAGTCGTTCTGCATTTTCACAGGAAACTGTATGTTTTTAAGTGCGGTTTGAAAGTGGAAACCATAATCAGACACTGTCAGGCTGGGGGAAGCCCCCAATGGTCTGATGGAATGAGCTGGTATTGGGGCTTGTATGCCACATACCATTTAGGCGCATTCTGGCGTAGCATTATTGGGTCTTCTCTGCCTGTGTATTAACAGGGAAATCTCCTCCTAATCATGCTCACATCTGAAGGACATGAGACGTAATCGTATTAATATATTGCATTACACTTATTTGTGGGCCTGCACTTCAAAGTCGTACTAAAGTCCTTTTTATTTCAGTGTACTCTGTAGTGAAAGAAAAGGCTGCTGCTGTTTTTGAATTGGGTTTGTTTTCTGTTACGTTCCATTCATTTAGGTGCGACATTCGTTATTTCGGATAAATTCATATTCGTTAAGGGGATCATTTCATGAAAAGGTTCTGTAGAAGGTGTCACAATCACCGGTAACCATGTGCTACACAGTCCTTCAGCCCACTGGTAGACATTTAGATATGCAGAATCATAGCTGGAATTTCTTGTGGTTTTACTTGGTGGCTTCTGATCTTGAGTTTTGTATTCTAGTTTCTAGTTAAAGATGGTCTGGCATTTATTTCATCTGATAACAAAGATTCTGACTTTTAACTTTAACTCGTAATGCTGTCAGTCCCATTAAACCTGTAATTCCCCATGAGAATATTAATGGCTGCTGGTGGGGGACAAGGAGACGAGGAGAATGTTTTGTTGGCAAATATTTCAGATATGTATTTTCATTTGGAAGTCACCTTTTTAAATGTGTAAAGTAACCCTGTGCCCAGACCATTTACACCAAAATATTTGCATATTATGAACAAGCAGTACACTTCAGTCATCTCCGGCTGTTTTCATTGTGGATTTTTTATTTCAAAGAGGCTCTGAAATCACAATTTCTGTCGAACTTCAGGACTCATAGACAGAGCCGTGTGGAGGCTGTACGCGGGTATACTGTGGTGCTTACATAAACACAGGCAGGGCTGCTGTTAGCAATCACAGGGCCCCCTTGCAGCCTACCTGACCGTTTTTATTTTTTTAACAGCTCTGAAGGGGATGAGGCTTTGGCAAAATATCGGGAGTCTAAACAAGACCCCTGATGTCTCACTTTGAGACAGAAAATGGGACTGAGGAGATTCTTCAACCCCTTTCACTGCAGCCTCAGCTGTGCTGCAAATAAATGAACAGGAGGCACTCTGTAAAGTGGCTCCCTGTCCCTGAACGGAAACATAGTAAACGCAGTTCACTATGCTTCAGTTATAAAAAATACAGGAGCCAAGGGAAAATTGGTGGGTGAAGATACTGGAACCAATCGTCCTGTGGCTTCCCCTGCAGCAGCTGCAGGGGGATTGATTTCAGCAATTAGGCAGTACAGCTGGCCCCGCTGCTCGTTAGGTGTCCGGGAACCGCTGTTGAACTGAAAGGGTCTGGGCCCTGTACAGGGCTGGTGTACTTCCCGTGCAGCAGCTGAAAGGGAGCGGAGCTGCAGGGGAATTGGTTTTAGCAATAAGGCAGTACAGTTGGCCCTTCTGCTCGTTAGGTGTCCGGGAACCCCTGTTAAACTGAGAGGGCCTGGTCCCTGTACATCGCTAATCAGACTGGGAGGTAGCACAGACCTTGAGGACATCGCTGGATAAGGAGGTGAGATCCAATAATGAATCTGTGTAAGGCAGCAGTGTGATTTAGAGCAGTGTTCCCCAACCTCCGGTCCGCGGCCCACTGCCGTGCCGCGGCCTGTTTGCAGCCGGGCCGCGGCGAAGGCTGTACTGTGTGAGGTGTGGCGGCGGACAAGCAGAGAGATGTCCCGGTACTTCGCCCACACACTGCAGCGATGTGCGGGAGATCATCTCTCGCCGCCCGCCAGGAAGACAGCACTTCCGCCCACACAGTGGGGCTGTTTTACTGTTGTTTTCCCTCAATGGCCTGTGTTGCCACCACTGACAATTCGCACCTGGTGGCAGGTGATGTGGCAAGTGGCAATCCGCATCTGGTGGCAGGTAATGTGGCAAGTGGCAATCCGCATCTGGTGGCAGATGATGTGGCAATCCCCACCTGGTGGCAAGTGATGTGGCAAGCGATGTGGCAATCCCCACCTGGTGGCAAGTGATGTGGCAATCCACACCTGGTGACAGGTGTTGTGGCAATCCACATCTGGTGGCAGGTGACATGGCATTCCACACCTGGTGGCAGGTGACGTGGCAAGCGACAATTCACACCTGGTGGAAGGTGACGTGGCAAGTGAAAAACCCCATCTGGTGGCAGATTCTGCATTATGGTGAGTTTGAACTATTTCATTTTACATTACAATGCAATGACAAATAATGTGCTTCAATCATCCCAACACCATATCAGCCATTGTTCTGTGATGATTGAAGCGCTAACTCCAGCCATTTCCTTGAAAAATTGCCTGCGAAAAGCTACATAACGGAACCCCCCCCCCCCCGGGCTTTGGCCCGATTATATTTCACAACGCCGGTCCTCGGTGCCAAAAAGGTTGGGGACCACTGATTTAGAGTGTTGGGAGGGGGGGGGCAGAGCATTGTGTGTTTAAGGCAGCAGTGGGATCCAGAGGGAGGGGGGCAGAGAGTTCAAGCATTGTGTGTTTAAGGCCGCAGTGGATCATGGGGGGCAGAGAGTCAGAGCATTGTGTGTATAAGGCAGTAGTGTGATATGGGGGGGGCAGAGAGCTGACGCATTGTGTGTGTGTATAAGGCAGCAGTGTAATCCGGGGGGGGGGGCAGAGAGCCAGAGCATTGTGTGTATATAATATAGGGTTGTCCCGATACCACTTTTTTAGGACCGAGTACAAGTACCGATACTTTTTTTTTCATGTACTCACCGATACCGATTACCGATACTTTTTTTCCATGTACTCGTCGATACCGATTACCGATACTTTTTTTCCATGTACTCGTCGATACTGATTACCGATACTTTTTTTCCATGTACTCGTCGATACTGATTACCGATACTGTTTTTTTAAATGTGTCCCCACAAATGCAGCCATGTGTCCCCACAAATGCAGCCACGTGTCCCCACAAAGGCAACCATGTCCCCAGAAATGCAGCCATGTGTCCCCACAAATACAATCCTGGGATGGGTGATCTGTCTATCAAAGTGCCCAGACAAGGGGGAGGGGCTATATATGACGAGGCGTGGCAGGGAACACACAGCTATTCAAATGAAAGCTGTAATGTTCCCCGCGCTTATCACACAGCTTGGCTTTCTCTTTGAGGACTGCTCTGCTCCGCTCTCCGCCCCCTCTCCACCCACTCGCTAGAAAAAAAGTATCGCGCAAATGCTCAGTATCGGTCCCGATATTGGTACTAGTATCGGTATCAGGACCACCTTAATATAATATAAGGCATGTGAAATTATTGTGTGTGGTCCACGTGGTACATCCGGTCCGAAAGGTTAACGGTCACTGCTCTATAATAGTAAATCTGTGCTTTTGTCCAGCTGTCCTCTAAAGCAGTGGTCACCAACCCTGTCCTCAGGGCCCACTAACAGGCCAGGTTGGCAAGATAACTGAAATACATCACAGGTGATATCATTTGCTGCTCAGTAATTGCAGTATACTAGTCTGCATCTCCCCAAGGTAATATATAAAACCTGGCCTGTTAGTAGGTCCTGAGGACAGAGTTGATGACAAACTGATCTAAGTATGTGGGCAGCCTGGGCTCCTAGGAAGCATAATCCTTTTCAGGGGAGGGGTATGAGCAATACTTATTTTAAGAAAAGGTATTGCTTTTGAAGGACTTTTATTGTAAAGGAATTCAGGGCCAGCTTGTTTACAGAGCTACCAGCTTTTCCACGAACACTTATCAAATCAGGGAGCATAAGATAATTACTGTCAAGTCAAGACAAATGTAGAGAACTAGATTTATGTCTTACCGTGAGGATTGTAAAGCCCAAGTGTTCAGATGATGGTGTGATTTGGTGTTTCGACAAGGGATGGAATAAGCTGTCTTTTTAAACAGCACTGTAGATGAGGAAGTTTAGAGTTTAAAAAAATAGCAAAAAGGCAAGCCAATAGAAAAATAAGTTGATGTCAAATAATGTGTGTGCCTGTTCAAGAACGGGAAGGGTTGGGGATATGCCAAACAATAATATCCGTGTAAGGTCATAAAATGAATAATTGATCATCATCTACTACTAGGTATGGGGGGACCTGGCTGGATATATGTGGGCTGACATGGCTGGATATATGTGGGGGGACATGGCTGGATATATGTGGGCTGACATGGCTGGATATATGTGGGCTGACATGGCTGGATATATGTGGGCTGACATGGCTGGATATATGTGGGGGGACATGGCTGGATATATGTGGGGGGACATGACTGCATATGTGGGGGGACATGGCTGGATATATGTGGGGGGACATGGCTGCAATATGTGGGGGGACATGGCTGGATATATGTGGGCTGACATGGCTGGATATATGTGGGCTGACATGGCTGGATATATGTGGGCTGACATGGCTGGATATATGTGGGGGGACATGGCTGCAATATGTTGGGACATGGCTGGATATATGTGGGGGACATGGCTGCAATATGTGGGGGGACATGGCTGCAATATGTGGGGGGACATGGCTGCATATGTGGGGGGACATGGCTGGATATATGTGGGGGGACATGGCTGGATATATGTGGGGGGACATGGCTGCAATATGTTGGGACATGGCTGGATATATGTGGGGGACATGGCTGGATATGTGTGGGGGGACATGGCTGCAATATGTGGGGGGGCATGGCTGCAATATATGGGGGAATATGGCTGCAGTATGTGGGGGGACATGGCTGCAATATGTGGGGGGGGGACATGGCTGGATATATGTGGGGGGACATGGCTGCAATATATGTGGGGGGACATGGCTGCAATATATGTGGGGGGACATGGCTGCAATATATGTGGGGGGACATGGCTGCAATATATGGGGGAATATGGCTGCAGTATGTGGGGGGACATGGCTGCAAACAGCTTTTGTAATAATGTTTCAGTGCAAAACGAAACTGACAAGTATTTTAATATTCACAGCTTGGTAAAGCCCATTGAGTAAATTTTTGCCAAGACATAAGTATTTTCGCCTTGTTATATGAGCTTCACCTGTGACTAATAATGGATGAATTAGGTCTCAGGTGTGTATAAAAAGAACCCCAGTACACTAGACCAGTGTTTCTCAACTTTTTTCCAGTCGGGCACCCTTGAAAAGTATTTTCAGTCTTAAGGCAGCCCTGTCCAAGACTTTGTTCACGTCGATGTGTGTTGCGGAACACGCGAAAAATCGCGCTTGTTCTTGACACACAGACAAATGCTCTGCTCTTTAGGGGTGCCATTAATTGTTAATGGTGCCCCATCCATTGGCAAACATGGGTTGCTTTTGTTATGGCACAATTTAAAAAAAAGGGTCGGGGACTTCTTTCCCTGCATTACTGCGGGTAGGGAAATGCATGGGCTGCCCTACACGCAGCACGCATCCACACAGAACCAAGAGCTTGTTCACATATCAGGCTGGAGGGGCAGTAAAACCACATGGTTGAGCTGTTTTTACCACCCCCAACTTTTGCCCCTTTAGCTGCAGAGGCAACAGCTGGGGGTGTAAACATGCTGTGGCTGCAGCTGGAGGTATACCCAGGGTGAATAGGCCTGCACTGCAACTACCCCGCAACTGTGTGCATTGCATTTACGGGCTTAAAACAGGTGGTGAGGAGGCAAGATATGCCTCTTTACTGGCTGACAAATGCCCCTGAAAAGCGATATGAACACAAATTGTTTTTCAGAGGAGCAGCAGTCCTTGCTGCTATCTCGAACCCTACAAAAGTAGTTCTGATGGTACAGGAATAGGGCGGTCAGGATTAAAAGTAACATACATACAGACAGATGTGCACGCACACAGACACACGTACATCTGTCTGTATGTATGTTACTTTTAATCCTAACCCCCCCTCCCCCTATTCCTGTACCATCTGAACTACTTTTGTCACACACACACTAACAGACATGTGTACACATACATGGAAAGAAGAACTGTCAGAGCTGCACAACAACCAATCAGATCAAGAGTGCTGTAGCCATGAATGGAGGATGTGGGGTGTCAGTGACTGAAACAGCTGGTTATTCATAGCAGAGCCCCCCCCCCCTCCCCACCTTACCCTTGGCCTTGCAGTCAGCGCAGTACTTGTTGTCCTCCTCCCTCAGCATACAAGACAGGATGGCCTGGTGCTGCTCATTCAGCTTCAGGTCCTTCTCCCTCTCTGAGCGGGTGGCAATGTCTGCCGGCAGGGGAGCAGTGTCGGTCACGGTGACTGTGACTCTTTCTTCTTCCCCCTTAGGGAAAAGCGTGCCATCATAGTTTTGATGCCTTCAGTGTGAATCTACAATTTTCATAGTCATGAAAATAAAGAAACCTCTTTGAATGAGAAGGTGTGTCCAAACTTTTGGTCTTTACTTATATGGGGGAATATGGCTGCATATTATATAATGTATATATAATTTGTGATGTCTGGCAAAAGTGCCTAGTTCAAAAGAATTAACACAATTACAAATGCAGGTAAAAACTGTTCATGTGTATTCATGTCATCTCTGAATTTAGCTTTTAGCTAAGGCGGCGTACACACGAGGGGATATGTCCGCTGAAAACGGTCCGATGGACCGTTTCAGCAGACATCTCCGCTCGTGTGTATGGGCTAGCGGACAGATTTCTCCACCCGACAGATTTCAAAGCAAGCTTTGAAATCTATCCCGTGGGAATCTGTCCGCCCGACATGTCTGCTGGTTAGTACACTTACCAGCAGACATGTCGGCCCCCACCGCCGCCGCGCCGCTGCCGAATGGATTCGGCGCATGCGCGGAAGTGTTTTACTTCCTGGTGCGGTGACGTGGCGGTGACGCGGCGGCGTCAACGTCACCGCCACGTCACCGCGCCGTCTGGCGGCGGGGAATTTGATCCGATGGTGTGTACACGCCATCGGATCAAACTCCCGATCGGACATATCCGATGGAAATGGTCCGCGGACCGTTTTCATCGTGTGTACGCCGCCTTAGAGTTCGGCTTTAGGTATAAAGACAGATGGCAAAGTGCTTGCAGAAATCGTTCACAAATTAGTTAGAATCTGGTTGCTATGGGTTACTGCACTTAACACCCCCCCCCCTGCCCTTTGCACATGGTGATTTCCCTGTAATTGAAGCTTGATGCTGAATTTGATTGTTAATGTGCGATGACAGCAGCTGCTTAAATCCCTGTTACTAAAAAGTATCTGTGTGCAATGTCTCAGGTTAAATTTCTGTCAAGTGCTTAGAACACTTACGTGGTAAAGTAGCCTGAAATAACATTTGGCACCTACAGTGCAGAAAATAAGTATTTGAACACCCTGCTATTTTGCAAGTTCTCCCACTTGGAAATCATGGAGGGGTCTGAAATTGTCATCGTAGGTGCATGTCCACTGTGAGAGACATAATCAAAAAAAAAAAATCCAGAAATCACAATGTATGATTTTTTAACTATTTATTTGTATGATACAGCTGCAAATAAGTATTTGAACACCTGAGAAAATCAATGTTAATATTTGGTACAGTAGCCTTTGTTTGCAATTACAGAGGTCAAACGTTTCTTGTAGTTTTTCACCAGGTTTGCACACACTGGAGGAGGGATTTTGGCCCACTCCTCCACACAGATCTTCTCTAGATCAGTCAGGTTTCTGGGCTGTCGCTGAGAAACACGGAGTTTGAGCTCCCTCCAAAGATTCTCTATTGGGTTTAGGTCTGGAGACTGGCTAGGCCACGCCAGAACCTTGATATGCTTCTTACAGAGCCACTCCTTGGTTATCCTGGCTGTGTGCTTCGGGTCATTGTCATGTTGGAAGACCCAGCCTCGACCCATCTTCAAAGCTCTAACTGAGGGAAGGAGGTTGTTGCCCAAAATTTCGCAATACATGGCCCTGGTCATCCTCTCCTTAATACAGTGCAGTCGCCCTCCATGTGCAGAAAAACACCCCCAAAGCGTGATGCTACCACCCCCATGCTTCACAGTAGGGATGGTGTTCTTGGGATGGTACTCATCATTCTTCTTCCTCCAAACACGGTTAGTGGAATTATGACCAAAAAGTTCTATTTTGGTCTCATCTGACCACATGACTTTCTCCCATGACTCCTCTGGATCATCCAAATGGTCATTGGCAAACTTAAGACGGGCCTTGACATGTGCTGGTTTAAGCAGGGGAACCTTCTGTGCCATGCATGATTTCAAACCATGACCTCTTAGTGTATTACCAACAGTAACCTTGAAAACGGTGGTCCCAGCTCTTTTCAGGTCATTGACCAGCTCCTCCCGTGTAGTCCTGGGCTGATTTCTCACCTTTCTTAGGATCATTGAGACCCCACAAGGTGAGATTTTGCATGGAGCCCCAGTCCGAGGGAGATTGACAGTCATGTTTAGCTTCTTCCATTTTCTAATGATTGCTCCAACAGTGGACCTTTTTTCACCAAGCTGCTTGGCAATTTCCCCGTAGCCCTTTCCAGCCTTGTGGAGGTGTACAATTTTGTCTCTAGTGTCTTTGGACAGCTCTTTGGTCTTGGCCATGTTAGTAGTTGGATTCTTACTGATTGTATGGGGTGGACAGGTGTCTTTATGCAGCTAATGACCTCAAACAGGTGCATCTAATTTAGGATAATAAATGGAGTGGAGGTGGACATTTTAAAGGCAGACTAACAGGTCTTTGAGGGTCAGAATTCTAGCTGATAGACAGGTGTTCAAATACTTCTTTGCAGCTGTATCATACAAATAAATAGTTAAAAAATCATAAATTGTGATTTCTGGAATTTTTTTTTTGGATTATGTCTCTCACAGTGGACATGCACCTACGATGACAATTTCAGACCCCTCCATGATTTCCAAGTGGGAGAACTTGCAAAATAGCAGGGTGTTCAAATACTTATTTTCTGCACTGTAGGTATGGCATTGGGGATATCATTGTATATTAATGTAAAGGAAAACGGTTTCTGTAAGTGCCAACCAGTTATGCGGTCTGGCTGCTGAGAAAGCCTTGGCATTCATTATTGTAAATATTTGCATCCCAGTTCAAATGCAGGCATGAAAAATATGTCACATCTGAACTGGTGCTGCTTCCATACAGGTGAAGGGTGCTTTATGGCAATAGGGTAAAGACTGCAGGTTTTTAGGAAATAGGTATTACATTTATTTATTTATTTCCACATTAAGTTTCTAATATCTGGCCCACATACAAATATTGGAAGTGAACCTTAAAGAGGTGGTTGACCCTAAATATAAGCCCTCCCATGTGATCCAGCATACTGGCGTCAGCGCCAGTATGCTGTTTTATTTTTATTTTAAATCCATCACTTACAGTATTATGTTAAATTTTAATCTCTTACCCCCGTGGTGGACGGCGCCAGTATAGCGCGTCACATCTTGCGAAAATACCCGATAAGGACTCCGGTAATCTCGGCTAAAATGCGGCGCCTGCGCACAGACCTAGGAGCTGACTGCGCAGGCGCCGTATTTCTCCGAGTCCTACGGCTATGGCGTGTCACGCCCTCCGAAAAACGCCGAAATAGGACTCGGAGAAATACGGCGCCTGCGCAGTCAGCTCCTAGGTCTGTGCGCAGGCGCCGCATTTTCGCCGAGATTACCTGAGTCCTTATCGGGTATTTTCGCAAGATGTGACGAGCAATACTAGAGCCGTCCACCGCGGGGGAAAAAAATTAAATTTCAGCATAATACAGTAAGTGGGGGATTAAAAAAAAAAAAAAAACAGCATACTGGCGCTGACGCCAGTATGCTGGATCACATGGGAGAGCTTATATTTAGGGTGAACCTCCGCTTTAAGCCTCATACACACGATTGGATTTTCCAAAGGGAATTGTGCGATGACAGGCTGTTGGTGGAAAATCAGAGTGTTTGTACGCTCCATCAAACAATTGTTGTCAGATTTTCTGCGAACAAGTGTTGGATGGCAGGTTTTCAAATTTTCCATGTATAATTGTCTGTTGTCGGATTTTCCGAGCATGTGTACACGAGTCTTTCGGACAAAAGTCCAAAGTACAAACACGCATGCTCGGAATCAATGCTCACCAAACGTAACATTCGCAAAAGGTGCCCAAGGGGTGGTGCTAAAGAGTTGAAAAACCACGTAGTTTCGTTGTGTGCCATTTGTATGCAAGACAAATTCCTGGCCCTTCAGACAAAAGTCCTTCGCTCTGTCTGCGGAAAATCCAATCGTGTGTATTAGGCTTAAGACACACACTGTTGTGTTGAAAGCTGTGCATCCAAGATGCATTTCTTGGCATTCATTGAGTGGTTTTAAAGGCAGTTTTATTTCTTAAAAATAACAAACATGTTATACGTACCTGCTCTGTTGCAGTGGGTTTGCTCAGAACAACCCTGATCCTCTTCTCAAGTCCTCCGCTGGCACTCTGGTCTCCTCCCGCCTGCATGCACTCAAGCAGGCTCACTCCCCAGCACCTTCTCTGCATGTCCATTTACACACAGAGCCATAGCTCGGCCCCGCCCCCTCTCCTTAATGGCATCCGCTCAGAGTCCTCAGAGAGTGCCAACACTTGGGCACATCCCTGGTCCACAACGGAGCTCAGGTAAGTATAGGGGGAGGTTGCTGCACAGAGAAGGTTTTTTACCTTAATGGATAGAATGCATTAAGATGAAAAACCCTTTGCCTTTAGAACCACTTGATTATGTTGATTATGCGTTCTAAAAGTGGTGTAGTATGCACCTAAGCCATGTACCTGTCTCAAACTTGTACTTGAATTTGGTGCATGCTGTGCCACTTTTGGAACGCATAAGAGACACTTTTACAAAATCTGTACGGCTAAAAAAGTTGATCTTGTGTCTGGTTCACACCAGGATCACACAGGAATGCCTAAGTTCATACCCACACATTCCCATAGGGTGCGTTTTCTTGTCCCATTCATATGAATAGGCTGCACCAAACTTTGTGGTACTGTGCAATTTGGTACCGGCAAATGCACTGAATTTGATGGTGCCATTAACAATACATTTTGTGCTAACATGCAGATCGCATTGACAGTGCGTTCGAATGTAGTACAGGAAATATGAATGGAACGTGCCTTTCCCACACCGCGTTCACGTGTGAACTGATTCTCAGGGGAGGACTGACAACTCATGGGACCCCCGGGCAATAGGAGATTACGGGGCCCCCAGGCAATAGATTATGGGGCCACACAGTACTGAATACACGCACACACACATACAGTATGCATACAAAATATACATACAAAGTACACACACAGTAAACATACACACAGAATACAAATACACACACTGAGAAGGTACTGGAGAGGCGAGGAAGCTATAATCTTGGGATTTTTAGACCAAAGGATGTCGGTAAGGAACATTTCAGGGACAGATGTAAAAAAACTGATTTTTACATACTGTCCCTGGTTTTACTGAGGCTAGCAACCCTGATGGGGCCCCCTAGTGGCATGGGGTCCTCGGGCAGTGCCCGAATGGTAAGTCCGCCCCTGCTGATTCTTACTGTAGCTATTTTATTCTGAATTTGGTGCCGGTGTTGCGCTACAATGTAGATGTGAAGCACATTGCAACTACCTGAATTTGGTACACAAGTTGCTGTCAGAACCACAAATGTTTTTTGAATTAGGCGCAACACTTTACCAAGAGAAATTAACACCAGAAAAGTGACACAGCAATTTTATTAAACCCCCCCCCCCCCCCACTATGTTTATTTTTAAACTATATGGCTGGCCTAACTTTTTTTGTTCTCAATAAAATTCTTTGGTTTGTAACAATTTGCAATCCCATTTATTTTTCTCCTGTTTCAATAAATAAAAGAACAAACACGTGGTGGCCATATGCATACACCATTAAAATATGACTTCCTACTTTAGTGGGATTGCTCCATACACTCAATGTTTTTGTATAAAATCATCCTAAAAGAACCAAGGTCGTCTTCCAGAAATGCTGATCATCAGTGCAGCAGGCGGATGATTATCCTTGTCAAAGCAGAGTCTTTTATAACAAAGAGGAGTGTGTAATAGAAAAACAGATGTTCTGACATATTTAGAATGGCTAAAACAATCTCTCTGCACATAATTGTTTTAGGACTAGATGTAATGTTACATAATCTAGAAAATTCAAATTCAGTGGAAATAACAAGCCGTCTCCTGAGTATCACGGTAGATTTTTCCAGCATGCGGGGCACAGTGCTGCTGTATACTGTTAGCAAAGTGTACTGTATGTATGGGAAATGTCTTTGTTTCCTTTAATCCCTGTTTTTGGGTTTGCCCTCTGCTAGTGCTGCCAAATCCTTTACCACTACTATCATCTTCTCCGGAAGTTTTCTTGCATGTGACAACTTCTCTCCTCAATCTTCGAGCAGATACTGATGATGTAAAGCCTATGCATGCTTGCTGGAGTTACATTATCCTAGAACTTGACTCCATTCTCAACACCTTAGCCCTGGTTCACACTGGGCTGCGGGAGTGAAATCGCGCGATTTCAGCTGAACTCGCGCGATTTCACTCCCTCTGGCAGTCCCGATTTCGGCGCGATTTAGGAGACATTTGTGCAGGGTTCTGCACAGATGTCAATGTAAATCGCATCCTGAAATCGCAAAAAGTAGTACAGGAACTACTTTTTTAAATCGGTGCAGCGCCGCCGATGCGGTGTTGTACCGATTAGGACGGTGTCTTTGCCGGCAATTGCTGCCGATTTGAGATGCGATTTCACATGGGTGTCTATGCTATACTACACATGGGGGCAATGCACATTATAAAAAAAATTAAAAATAGGAGACAGGGAACTATCTTTTCTTTGCCAAAAGATACATGCAAAGTCTCTTCTGCCCAAATGTTTGACCTCCTAGCATTAGTTCCACTTGTTGGGTTCTACTTTTTACTCAAGGTTCACACATTGTTCACAAAAAACAATGATAAATAGACCAAAGTATTTATACCAATGTTTTATATCTGTTTTTTTTACTATATGTATAGCTTAACAAATAGACATTTTGAAACAAGGCGAATGATGCCCAGAGCACTGCGAGTCAGCTAAGGAGATAGAACTGTGAGGCCTTGTACACACGAGGGGATATTTCCGCTGAACATGGTCCGACGGACCATTTCAGCCGAAAAATCCCCTCGTCTGTAGGGGCAAACGGACGCTTTTTGCCGGATTCATCCGGCGGAAAAATTTCAAAGCATGCTTTGAAATAATTCCGCCGGATAGCTGGCCGTCAGATATGTCCGCTGGTTAGTACGGCAAACCAGCGGACATATCTTGCCGCACATGCGTCGTATCCTGTGAATGGATCCGACGCATGCGCGCGGAAGTGTTTACTTCCTGGTGCGGTGACGTGGCGGTCACGTGGCGGCGTCAACGTCACCGCCGCGTCACCGCGCTGTCCGCCGGCGGGGAATTTGATCCGATGGTGTGTACAGCCATCGGATCAAAACATCCCGGCGCAAATATACGCTGTAAACGGTCCGGGGACCGTTTACAGCGGATATTTCCCCTCGTGTGTACAAGGCCTGATAGTTGCCTTCTTTTGGGCTTGCCTGGTTTGATTGAAACCTTTTAATGGAGCCATCTCTCTGATTTCAGGGGGTGGTACTTTAATTTCAGCTTGAGCTACTAAGCTTGTAAATGACCATGACAATCAAATACTAATATATATGTGTGTGTGTTCCCCATACATTTTTCACTCATTAAAGATTACACAATGCCAATAAATGTAAATTTTTTTAGAATATTTTGCTACTTTCCCTCCACTGTACTGTTGTCTTAGGGCTCTTTCAGACTTCTGGTACTACCTGTGGGTATGTTGCACTTTCAGAAAGTGTGCCACGCCTGCAGGATATAATAGAAGTTTACGGCAAAGTGCAGCTATCCCACAGAAAATCAACAGGTGCACTGCGCTGCACCTGCGGTTTGGGGCAATCACAGTGCATCAGTGTGAAAGCAGCCTTAGGCCGCGTACACACGATCAGTCCATCCGTTGAGAACAGTCCGAAGGACCGTTTTCATCGGTTAACCGATGAAGCTGACTGATGGTCTGATGTGCCTACACACCATCGGTTAAAAAAATTATCGTGTCAGAACGCGGTGACGTAAAACACAACGACGTGCTGAAAAAACTAAGTTCAATGTTTCCAAGCATGCGTCGACTTGATTCTGAGCATGCGCGGCTTTTTAACCAATGCTTTTGCATACTAACGATCGTTTTTGACCTATCGGTTAGGCGTCCATTGGTTAAATTTGAAAGCAATTCGCATAACTGACCGATGGGGCCCACACACGATAGTTTTTTGACCGATCGTGTGTACGCGGCCTAAGGCCCCTTTTTACATGATTGGTCCGACCCAATCAGACTTAATATTCACCTCTATGGAGCAGCATATTTAAACAGACACCCGCCTACCTAAAAAAATTAGAAAGGGGATCAGAGGGCCCATAGCGTAGAGTGGGCTGTGTCCGTGGACACAGACCTGTCATGCTCCCGCTCCGCTTATTGTGGCCCGCGACCATTTACCAATTCCCTTCCCTCGCTCTTCAAAAGTTTTGGCTCCCCTGGTGTAGACAGTGGGGCTTATTTACTAAAGCTGTGAGTGCAAAGTCAGCTTCCACGTTTTATTGTCAAATCTTGATTGAACAAGATGAGGTTAGAAGCGGATTGGCTACCATGCACAGTTGCACCAGATTCTGAGTGTACCAGTTTTAGTAAATCTACCCCAGTGTTTGTTACTGCTTGCACGCGGAACTTCCAACTATTAATTTGTGTTCAAGCAAAGGATTGGGTTGCAAAAGGCTCCTTTGGATTTAGTTACACTTATGATAACAACTCTTGTTTTCCAACCAGCCAGACAAATATCATATTTCTGTAAAGTCATAGATGATAAATATCTGTTGGCATGTGAAATCCAGAGAACTTTCTCGCTTTCCACTTTACCTCTTTTCATCTTAATAGCTCATCCTTATCACATAGAGGTAGACAGTTCTCAGTCAGATGTATAGTATCAGTATTGTAGGGGTAATACAGTATTCTGGTGCTGACTACTTAATAATTTGGGCTCTGTGCTCTAGATATTTTAATATATAAATATGGTCACTAGAGCTTGCAGACAACATGCGGAACACCTCAAAGGAGTCACTGCTGTTAGAGTACCCTGTTCCCGGGATCAACAATACCACATTCTCTGACACACCGAGACTGAAAGAAAAGATGTTTATGTGAGCAACGTGCCCAGCAGAGCAAATAGCAGTGGCAATAATAACAATTTACAAACTGGTTATTATCAAACCTAACTTAACAGGGTACATGAAATTAGTCTTAAGGGACAGAGTCCAAACCTCAAAGACCTTGCTTTATGAGGTGAGCCTATATATATATATATATATATATATATATATATATATATATATATATATATATATATATATACCATATTTATCGGGGTATAGCGCGCACCCCTAAAGTGGACCCGAAATTCCTGTGGAAAAAAGATGTTTGTACTTACAGTTTTGGTGTCTTGTGCGGCGTCCATCGGTGGCCTCGTCGGGTCCGGCTTCCTTCTGCGGCGTCCTCCCCGCTCGATCCCTGCTTTCCCGCGCCGAGTTTGAATATTGCGCCTGCATATACCGAGCGCAGTACACTCATGTATAGTCGGGCATGCTTGGCTACTCTCGCGCTCACGTCCTGTATGTCCAGGACGTGAGTGCGAGAGGAGCCGAGCCTGCCCGACTATACACGAGTGTACTGCGCTCGGTATATGCTGGCGCAGTACACTCGTGTATAGTCGGGCAGGCTCGGCTACTCTCGCGCTCACGTCCTGTACGTCCAGGACGTACACACACACACACATTATATTGTCAAAAGTATTGGGACAACTGCCTTTACACGCACATAAACTTTAATGGCATCCCAGTCTTAGTCCGTGGGGTTCAAAATTGGGTTGGTCAACTCTTCTGGCAGCCGTGCCATTCTGCCGACGTATATCTACTGACCGTGGTCGGCAATCGGTTAAGATGTCAGCATACCAAGGCATTTTGGATAATTTCATGCTCCCAACTTTTTGGGAACAGTTGGGGGATGGCTCCTTACTGTTCCAACATGACTGCAACATTAACTACAACTACCACCATTGCGACTGACAACTTGTAGTTCTCAATGAACTATGAGGGCACTGGTGAGCGCTCTAGTAGTTCAAACTGCCTCTACAGACAGTCTGCTGGAGCTTGTGATCTGCTGATGGCGGGTGCAATGCTCTACAGGCTCCTAAGAAAAACAAATAATGAATGCACATTTTTTTACCCTGCATAAAGGTAAAAATTGTTCCATTGGTTATATCACCCCCCACCTCCAGGGCTATGCCCGAGTGCAGAAGTACTGCTCTCTCTTTCTCCCCTCACAAGACTAAGTGAGAGAAGCGGAAACCATTGGCTCCCGCTGCTGTCAATCAAATCCTGTGTAAAAGGGCGAGGCCAAGCTCTATTGACACACATAGCCCAGCTCGGAAGGGAGTCCCCAGGTGCGTCTCCATAAGAAGTGGATTCCTATGGTGGCACACAGAGAAGAAGAGGAGCCAAGAGAGACGGCAGAGGACCTGAAAAGAGGAGGTTTAGGGCCGATAATTGCACAGAAGCAGGTAAGTATAATATGCTTATTATATTAATAAAGAAATCAAAGCTTTACAATCATTTCAAAGCTTGTAGCTCAAAAGAAGCTCATGTCATTTTTTGAGCTTCAAGCAACACCATGCTTAGGTGTAAACAGGTACAAAAAAACTATGGGATTTTGGAGTTTGAAGCAACAAAATGCTCAGATGTGAATGGGGCCTGGATGGCAAAGCGGTAAGTAGAGTTGCAGTTCTGAGAACCTAGCTTTGCTCTCATGTCTATGTTCCACAAATTAAACTGGTTAGAATATATTTAGAAGTATATGTACAACTACAGAATTACTACTGTAACTGAAGAACTTCTGTATTCGTAATTCTCTGAAGAGGGAAATGTGATGTGCTGAATTCTGTTTTCTGCCCCCCAGTAAGCCACAGAATCCCTGTTGGAGACTTGATTGTGTACTTTGGTTGCACACTGCAATAATTACTCGTGTTGATTTTATTTTTACCTTTGGCATGAAGTCCGCAGACAGTATTGAATCTGGCACCTTCCCTCATTGCCCAGTAAATATTGTCATTTATCTGATGTCTGCTAGATGGAGTGCTTGCTGATGATGCCGAAACCTAAATTAGATTCGGCTCCCTGGGATACTGAGGTATTTATTTATTTATTTTTAGCCTCTTTAATAGTTTCATATAAAGCCTGTTGGGTAAAACAGAATTGTGTGAGGTAACACATAGCAACTAGGCAGAAATTTACATTTAAACTGCTGAAATCGGACTCAACAGCAGTTAGACCCTACCAAACAGCAAGGGAGACTAAGCCAGCTTCCAATTTGCTGTATAATAAAAACAGATTTTTCTAAGTTGCATACTTTTGCAAATGGTACATGAGAAGTCAACACGTTAAATCACCCCAGGGCTATTAATAGATTTATTTTGCAGTGTGTTTTCCATGTCTGGCATTTTGCACATACAGTGAGGGAAAAAAGTATTTGATCCCCTGCTGATTTTGTACATTTGCCCACTGACAAAGAAGTAAATACTATTATTTTAAAGGTAGGTTTATTTTAACAGTGAGAGACAGAAGAACAACAAATATCCAGAAAACGCATTTCAATAAAGTTATAAATTGATTTGCATTTTAATGAGTGAAATAAGTATTTGATCCCCTATCAATCGGCAAGATTTCTGGCTCCCAGGTGTCTTCTATACAGGTAACAAGGTGCGATTAGAGGCAGTGCTCCTAGTCTCAGCTTGTTACCAGTATAAAAGACACCTGGCCACAGAAGCAATCAATCGGATTCCAATCTCTTTCCCCGACTTGTTCATTCCCTGACTTAGTTGGGGTAGGCGGTACACTTTGGTAGGGGTGGGCCAGCCACGCCCTGTGACCTTTGGGAACCCGCCTCCTGACCTTTGACCTTTGGGGGAGGTCCCTGTTCTAATTCCTGAGTCCTAGCCATATTCTTCAATGGGAAAACCTAACACCATAACCCCAACCCTAAGCCGAACCCTAACCCTAGCCATATTCTTCAATGGGAAACCGTAAACCTAACCCTAATCTGAACCCTAACCCAAACCCTAAGCCAAGCCCTAACCCTTAACCCTAACCCTAATTGGAGTTTCAATGAGAAGAATGGTGAGGAATCAGCCCAGAATTACACAGGAGGATCTTGTCCATGATCTCAAAAGCAGCTGGGACCATAGTCGCCCAGAAAACAAAACAAATGGTAACACACTACACCCTGAAAGACTGAAATCCTGCAGCACCCCCAAGGTCCCCCTGCTCATGAAAGAACATGTACAGGCTTGTCTGAAGTTTGCTAATGAACATCTGTACAGTATAATTCAGAGGAGAAGTGGTGAAAGTGTTGTGGTCAGATGAGACCAAAATCAAGCTCTTTGGCATCAACTCAACTCTCCATGTTTGGAGGCGATGGGCTGCTGCCTATGACCCCAAGAACACCATCCCCACCGTCAAACATGGAGGTGGAAACATTATGCTTTGTGGTGTTTCTCTGCTAAACACAGACTTTGTGGCATGGTACTTGATGTACCTGGGACGTTTTAAAACCTCTCCTGAACAATGTAAGGATACCCAAGGCAAACCCTTTTTATCCCAAGAGGGAGGAAGGCCAATGTATTACAGTGTGTGAAAGAGCTGTGTTGTCCCTAAAAACAAGATTTTGGTGGTCATTTGTGAGATTCAAAAGAATAATCTTATTGCCTATTCACCCTTCATTGTTTCCCTGCATCGTTTTCTAACAAGTCGTCAATGTATTTTAAAAAGACCTTGTCACCACCTGTTAGGCTGGGTTCACACTACAATTTTCCCATCCGTCAGCCGCATACGATTTATATGAAAAAACGTATGCAGCTGAAACGGATTGAACCGTACGTAAACGTATGCGTTTATAAAACGTATACGGTTTCAAAAAGTGCGTACGGTTCCATCCGGTTTTGATTAAAAAAACGCATACGTTTTTGGAATTTGTGTCATTTAATAAAAAAAGATTTTCTTGTTTTGAAAATGCGCATGCGCAGACGAAAAACGCATACGGTTTATACGTATGGAACCGCACATATGTGCGTTTTCCATTGACTTTAATGTTAAAAAAAAACGTATGCGTTTGCCATACGGTTTCAAAAACGGACTCAAAACCGTGGTCGAACACGGTTTTGTGTACTGTTAAAAAAACGTTTTGCCACCAAATCGTACGCACCCGGATGCATCTGAGTGCATACGATTTGCAATGCATTGTCTATGTATGCGTTTTCCCGTACGGGCCCGTACGTTTTCAAAACTTAAATCGTATGCGGCTGACGGACGGGAAAATCGTAGTGTGAACCCAGCCTTACTTGCATAAGTAAACACAGATAGGCAGTTCGTATTAGGTGTAATGTCAGAAGCTCTGCCTGCGACAGCAATATGATACTCCCTAATAGGGTTGTCCCGATACCGATACTAGTACTCCAGCAAATACCCCCGATACTGAAATAGAATACTTCCCCCCCATATTGCAGCGATGCGTCCCTCATACCTTTTTAGATATGCTGACGCCGCCGCTGCCGCATACCGCCGTATCCCCCTGCACAATCGCATAGCACACATTAGAAGCATTCATTCTGAATACTTGTAAATGGCCGTGTATTGACACTCCCCTTCTCCGGATTGGAGGGATCCCTCCAATCCCGAGCAAGGGGGAGTGTCTATGCACGAATCCGCGTATAGACACTCCCCCTTGCGTGGGATTGGACGGATCCCTCCAATCCGGAGAAGGGGAGTTTTAATACACGGAGCGCGGCCATTTACAAGTTTTTAGAATGAAAGCTTGTAATGCGCTACGCGATTGTGCAGGGGATACGGCGGTATGCGGCAGAGGCGGCATCAGCATATCTAAAAGGTATGAGGGACACATCGCTGCAATATGGGGGACATACATGACTGCATATGGGGGACATACATGGCTGCATATGGGGGACATACATGGCTGCAATATGTGGGGGACATACATGACTGCATATGGGGGACATACATGACTGCATATGGGGGACATACATGACTGCATATGGGGGACATACATGGCTGCATATGGGGGACATACATGGCTGCATATGGGGGACATACATGGCTGCATATGGGGGACATACATGGCTGCATATGGGGGACATACATGACTGCATATGGGGGACATACATGACTGCATATGTGGGGGACATACATGACTGCATATGTGGGGGACATGCATGACTGCATATGTGGGGGGACATGCATGACTGCATATGTGGGGGGGACATACATGGCTGCAATATGTGGGGGGGACATACATGGCTGCAATATGTGGGGGACATACATGACTGCAATATGTGGGGGACATGGCTGCATTTGGGGACACATTTAAAAAAAGTATCGGTATTTGGTATCGGCGACTACTTGAAAAAAAGTATCCGTACTTGTACTCGGTCCTAAAAAAGAGGCATCGGGACAACCCTACTCCCTAAGGAAAGATGTTGGATCGTGAGAGTTGTGAACCATTGTGTGCAAGTAATAAACAAATTGGGGTTCAAAGATCCAAAATTTGATTCAAGCCCTTAAT
This sequence comes from Rana kukunoris, assembly GCA_029574335.1. Lineage (NCBI taxonomy): Eukaryota > Metazoa > Chordata > Amphibia > Anura > Ranidae > Rana > Rana kukunoris. The sequence continues at coordinate 373,848,306 of CM056052.1, forward strand.
GTGTTGTGCCCCTTTGCTTTCAGGGATCCATCATATATTTGGGATAAATCCGCATTGTCCTTTGAGCTAGTTAGAATTATAAGAATTCACCGCTGTGTATGTTTAACCACTTAAGGACCCCCGCACGCACATATACGGCCACAGAATGGCACGTACAGGCACAAGGGCGTAAATTTACGTCCCCGCCTAAGTGCGGTTCGGGGGTCCCATCGGGACCCCCTCCGCGGCATGCGGGGGTCCCCCTGGCTCCGGGAGCGATCTGGGATCAGCGGGCGGATGTCGGCACTTACCCGCCCCCCCGCGATCGCTCCCAGCCAATGGGAGCGCGCTCCCATCCTGTCAGTTCCTCCTCCTGTGTTTATACAGGAAGGAGGAAATGATGTAATCTCTCATCGCAGCGCTGTTTCCCAGCGCTGCTGATGAGAGAAGACATCACAAGTAAGTGTGCACCAACACAACACTGACACACACTCACATAGGCATATTAACCCCTTGTGATCGCCCCCCCCACCCCCCTGTCACAGTGTCACTGAATGCAGTGATCTAATCACTGCATTTAGTGTCAGTGTGACAGGCAGTGTAAAAAACAGTTAGTGTTAGGTTCAGGATAGCCCCCCCACCCCCCCTAATAAAGTTTTAACCCCCTGATCACCGCCCTAGTTAACCCTTTCACTCCCTATTGCCAGCGTCACTAAGCGATAATTTTTCTGATCGCTGTATTAGTGTCGCTGTTCCCGCTAGGTAGCTATTTTTTTTTATTGCGATTTTTTTTTTTACTAAAGACATGTGGCTAAATAAATTTTGGCCTAAATGTTTGACTAAAATTTAGTTTATTTGATTTTTTTTTAACAAAAAGTAAAAAAGTGTTTTTTTTTCAAAAATGTCGCTCTATTTTTGTATATAGCGCAAAAAATAAAAATCGCAGAGGTGATCAAATACCACCAAAAGAAAGCTCTATTTGTGGGAAGAAAAGGACGCAAATTTTGTTTGGGAGCCACGTCGCACGACCGCGCAATTGTCTGTTAAAGCGACGCAGTGCCGAATCGCAAAAACACCTTGGGTCATTTACCAGCGTATTGGTCCGGGTCTTAAGTGGTTAAGCTACACATCTGGTTTCTGTCTTTCACAACCCCATTGTATATCAGCTGTTCATTCTGCAGATGCTGCCATATCGTATTAATATGTTCCAGATGAAAATGTTAGTGTGTTTTTTTTCTCTACAGCAAATACAGATTGTATCGCTATACTCAGGAAAATATTGGAAATTGGAAGTATAAGGGGGCACAATGGGGTCAGATCTTCTTGTTCTTTTTTAGTTGTAATCTAGGAAATGTTACTTCAAGTGCCTCTGAAATAGGCTGCGACCTCTGCTACAAATGACATTTTAATGGCTTGTGAGCTTGATATTTTTTTTTTTTTTCAAATTCTCTTTATTTCGTTTTCTTTCATATTTAAAAAAAAACAGATTACTTACACATTGTATACACCGGACATTTTTCATTCCCCGCATACCGTAATCTTAAACATGGACCCTGTTAAATACTTATTTTCCCCATCTCTCCCTCCCCCCCCCCTCCCGCCTCCCTCCCTTATTTTCTAATTTGCTCCTTGGTTTATCATGTCAGATATCCTATTTCAAGTAACCACGGTTTCCAAATTTTATCAAATTCCTTGATATTTCCTCTCTTGATATACACTGTTTTCTCTTTCCATATTGTTTCTGTCACACTGTTAATCCACTCTCTTGATGATGGGGGGTTTACTGCTTGCCATCTCTGGGCGATTAATTTTCTTGCCTGGAATAGGCACCTTGCTACTGCTTTTGTCGTGCTCGCCATCCCTCCCCTTTCTTCCCATATTCCCAGTATGCACGTTCTAGGGTCCATCTCCAGTCTAGTCCCATATGTTTTGTTAATAACTCTGATGATCTCTAGCCAATACCTGAATAATTTAGGGCATCTCCATAACATATGTATTAAATCCCCCGTGTCCTGGCATCTGGGGCATCCAGCATCCATTCTCCAACCAAAGGTGCATAGTCTTTTTGGGGTAAAGTATGTCCTATGTATCATTTTTAAGAAGGATATCTTTTGGGCTGGTGAAACTGTACCCATTTGCCCTCTCTCCAGTACCGTCTTCCATTGGTCTTCTGTTATGGTTCCCAGATCTTCCTCCCATTTCTTTTTACTTTTGAGCTGCATTGATCCCTCTATGTTCTCCTTACATATATATGGGTAGATTACGGAAATAAACCCCTTCTTCTCTATCCCTCCTCTTATTTTTTGAGCTATTCGTGGCTTTATCCAGTTTGGTCCTACTCCCTTAAACTGAGTATTCAATGCGTGCCTAACTTGGAGATACCTGTAGAACGTGCAATTGGGGATTGTATATTCTTCTCTCAGGGTGGCAAATGTTTTTAGAGTCCTTCCCTCATATAGCTGAGCCAGTCTTGTTATCCCTTTTACTGCCCATTCTTTAATCACTCCTACTGTTTCAAGTTCTTGTAGGTTCCTGTTATTCCACAGTGGAGCATTCTCTGTCACTCCCTCCTGTCCTCCTTCTATCATTATGGCTTTCCACACTTTGGTTACCAACTTGACCGTGGGGGTCAAGTTGATAAATGAGTTGGCCTCCATCACCTCCATGGTTGTTTCATGGGGGGCCCCATCAATCATTAAACTTCTATTCATATCCTCTCCTAGTTCTGTTTTGACTCCTATATGCTGTAACTGTGCGGCCAAAAAGTAGCACCGTGGATGGGGTACTGCCATACCCCCCTCTCTCATTGGCAACTGCAGAGTCTGCAGTCCTATCCTAGCAAGTCCTCCTTTCCATATTAATTCCCTAAACAGGACATCTATCTTCTTAAACCATTTTTTGTGTATCCATATCGGTGTATTATGTAATACATAGAGTAGTTGTGGCATCCATACCATTTTAATCAGGTTGCACCTCCCAGCCACCGACAATGGGAGATGCCGCCAGATTCCAATTTTCTTTTTAAATTTGAGTATCAATGGTTCCAGGTTATTCTCTATATATTTATTGAGATCCGGTGTAATTATTATACCCAAATACTGCATCTTCTCCACTGTATCCATCTGTGGGACCTCCTCCTGAATCTGGTTCCTCATTGGGTCTATCGGCATCAAGGCCGATTTCTCCCAATTAATTACCAGTCCAGATATATTGCCAAACTCTCTAAAGATGGTCATTGCCCGTCTAATGGAGTGACCTGTATCCCCTAGGAATAGCAGAACATCGTCCGCATATAGAGCGATTTTCTCCTCTCTAATTGATCTTATAAATCCCTTCATTGTTCTGTCCGCTCTTATGGCCAGGGCGAGTGGTTCCATTGCTAATGCAAAAAGCAGGGGTGACAAGGGGCACCCCTGCCTCGTGCCCCTCTCCAACTTAACCTTTCCAGAATATTCATTATTGACTCTAATTTTTGCGTTAGGGTCATTGTACAGTGTTTTAATCCATCTAATAAAGATGGGACCAAACCCGAAGGCCTCTAGGGCGTACCAGATGTATTCCCATTCTAAACTATCAAAGGCTTTGACCACGTCCAAGGACATGACTGCTCTATTACCAGTATTTTCTGTTGGAATTTGTAGGTTAAGAAATACCCTCCTAATGTTTATACTGGTTGATCTACCAGGAATAAATCCTGTTTGGTCCTGGTGTACAAGTCTTGAGATTATTTTATTTAATCTGCTAGCCATGATTTTGGCCAGGATTTTAGCGTCTGCGCATAGGAGGGAGATAGGGCGGTATGATGATGCTTCCAATGGGTCCTTCCCCTCCTTGTGCAGCACTACAATCGTGGCCTCTGTCATAGAGGTGGGCAATCTACCCTCTACCAAGGCATCATTGAAAACTTTCAAAAGTTCTGGGAGGAGCACCTTCCCGTAGTATCTATATGTCTCTGCTGGTAATCCATCAGGTCCCGGGGACTTCTGATTGGCCATTTCTCTGACTGCTATCTGAACCTCTTCTAATGTTATTGGTTTCTCCATTTGTTCCTTCTCCGTTCCAGTGAGAGAGGGGAGTTCTAGATTTCTAAAAAAGCGTTGCAATTCCTCTCCTCCCGCTGTTCTTTGTGACTTATATAGTTTTTCATAGTATTCTCTGAATGTATCAGTTATCTCTGCCACATTTGTGGATACATTGCCATTACTACTTTTAATGGCCGGGACAGCAGAGGGAGAGGAATTTGTTCTTATTAGATGGGCCAACATTCTTCCTACCCCCTCCCCCTCTCCGTATGCCGTTTTTTTTTGGAACATTCTCTTGTTTTCTGATTTTTTTGTCAGCTCTATTTTGTATTCTTGCTGCTTATCTAGCCATATTATTTTCCTCTCCTCTGTTGGATTTACTATATATTCCTTTTCGGTGTTCGCAACTTCATTTCTGATTCTATTTTCTCTCTTTTGAGATTGTTTTTACTTTCGCCACATGTTGGATACATATCCCTCTGAGGAAGGCTTTCAGCGTGTCCCATATTACCCCCCGTGGTGCCGTTCCCTCATTGAAATCTATAAACTCTTTTATTTTAGCCATTATCTCCTCAGGGTTTCCCATTAATTCGAACCATAAAGGGCTTATTTTCCATACCGTAGCAGATCTTCTACCTTCGAGATCTACTGTTGTTATCACCGGAGAATGATCTGATATTCCCTGTGGTAAATATTCTATTTTCCTAATTATTTGAGAGGCTTCCACATTGCCCACGACTAAATCAATCCTGGACAATGTGGCATGAGTGCTAGAGCAGCAAGAGAACTGTACCCCCTCTGGATTTCTGTTCCTCCATACATCAAACAACCCTGACTCTTGCAGAAACAGGTAAAGGTGAGTCTCCTGTGTATTTACCATTGGGAACCTATCAGTTTTTTTATTTAATACCTTGTTGAAATCCCCCATTATAATAACTGGTATCCCTGGTTTATCTAAGATAAAGTCCATGAATCTGAACATGACCTCTAATTTGAATGGAGGGGGAATATACCGTGTTTCCCCGAAAATAAGACGTACTCCGAAAATAAGCCGTAGCGGGATTTCGACGCAAGATAGAAATATAAAGACACCCCTCCGAAAATAAGACGTAGCAATGTAGTGTCGAGTCTCCGAAAATAAGATGTAGTGTCGAATCTCCGAAAATAAGATGTAGTGTCGAATCTCCGAAAATAAGATGTAGTGTCGAATCTTGTAGTGATATCTTGTAGTGGTACAACCAGACAAGATGAGTGCAAAAAGAAAGAGTTATTCTGTTGAGTACAAGAAAGGAATTGTGGAGGACTCCCGAGGCAAGAATCTTACGGCTTTTTGCAAAGAGAAGAAGTTGGATATCCGAATGGTCCAAAAATGGCAGAATACGATAATCTCAGTCTACAGGTGGACAGAGGAAATGCTAAGAAGCGCAAGTGTGGTTCAGGTAGGCAACCTTTTTTTTCTGTAATGAAAATAAGACACCCCCCGAAAATAAGCCATAGTGTGATTTCTTGAGGAAAAAAAAATATAAGACGGTGTCTTATTTTCGGGGAAACACGGTATATATTAGCGAGTATATATTCTCTGCTCTCTATTACACAGTATAGGAAAACATAGCGTCCCTCATCATCAATACTAGCCTTCCTGCAAGTAAACCCCACTCCCGCTTTTACCAAGATTGTCACCCCTCTTGAGTATGATGTGTGAACTGAGTGGAATTGATGTTGAAATTTCCTGTATGGAATCTGCGTTTTACTATCATTTGTAAAATGGGTTTCCTGTAGACAAATTAATCCCACCTTGTACCCTTCTAATGCGTCAAAAACCACTGCTCTTTTCGCTGGTGTCCCCATCCCACGGACATTCCAAGAACCAATTTTCAGAGTTCTACTCATTCATACATATTTTTATATATTTATGTGCTACGTGATCCAAAAAAAAAAAAGTCTCTCAATGAGAGTGTAAAAAAGAAAGAAATAAGAAAACAAAGGGGGAGAAAACATAGTCCCGGTCTCATAATATAGCCCGAGGTCATGTCCCCCCCCCCTCGATATTTCCCTTGTACAACTTGTGATATGTGTATTTTATCTTTAATATTCCGTGGCGTTTCACTCAATCCGTTGTGATAAAATGACCATATTTTCCTGTACATTACCACCCATTGTGCTAATTGTGTGTATCTATCGCTTGTCCACTCTATACTGGATCCCGTGTCTTGCACCAAGGATGTCTCATCATTAGAAATCCCCCTTTGCCCCCCCCCGCTCCACCCCCCTTCCCCCACCTTTCTAGGTAACCCCTAGGGGCTAGTTTGGTGACCGGTTCTACTACTACCATTCTTACATTCATGCATTTTACATTTAACCTCGATGAAACCTGCCCTCCTCTTCTGAAGCTGTGGGGAAAAATCAGGATAAAATGAAACCTTAGAGCCTTCAAACAAAATGTTTCCCATCTCTCTACTTTTTCTCAGTAGGGTCTCTTTGTCCCGGTGATTCAAAAATTTTAAAAGCATCGATCTCGGGCGGCCTCCAGAGGGAGGTGGCTTAAAAGGGACTCTATGTGCTCTTTCTATAATAAATGCCTGTGAAAAAGTCTCTTTTCCAAATACTTTTATAAGCCAGTTTTCTAAAAATTCTATTGGCTGTGACCCCTCACTCCTTTCTGGGAGCCCCACCAGCCTAATATTGTCCCTCCGGAGTCTATTCTCTATTTCATCCATTTTTTCCTCTATTTTGTCCGTCTGCGTCTTCAGATCCTTCACATCTTGTGTAACGGGGTGCAATTCGTCCTCTATTTGGGATATCCTACCCTCCACCTCCAGTATCCTTTCATTGGTTTTCTGAAGTTCCTGCCTCACCGAGACCAGTTCCTCTTTTATACCCTTCATTTGATTACACACCTCCCCCAGTGTTCTTTTACATTCACTCACTACCAGGAATACGTCTTTTATTGTTGGAACTTCTTCTGGCGGGATGTTTACTATTTGGTCCGTATCTACTGCGACTGTGTTCTTATTAACAGTGGTTTTAATTACCGCCCCGCTTCCTGGACCTTGACTTCTTCTCTCTGTGTTTGTTTTCCCGGAGGTCTGGAATGCCTGAGAGGGGCCACTTTTACTGGGGGTTTGTTCCGCTGCATGAGCATATTTTTCCAGTTTAGCCGCTGCAGCGGCTGCTACCCCCGGCTTGTCTTTAGCTGATCTTAATGATTGTGGGCCCGACATTATTTTTTTTGAAAATTTTTTTACAAATAAAGGCAGCTGTAAAAAAAACAAAAAAAGGGTGTATAGTTGACTAGTACTCTCCCTGTATCTTTAATAATATTCAGGGCAGAGCAATATGATGACAATCTTCCTCACACCTTGTTTAAAAAAAAAACAGTCCGGGGCAATATATATATATAAAGAATACTCAATGTTCAATACAGCATCAGCCGCAGTAGTGGTGGTGGTGCAAGAGGAGCAGAGGGACACCACAGTGGTTCTACTCCTACCGTTCAGCATATATAGCAGATAAAATACAGGTAAGTAAGTTTTACCTTGATCCTCAGCTGCTCCAATAGTGTCCACTCTATAGAAGAGCTTAGTGCTGTCCGCGCGCCCCACTGGAAGCTCAATGTCCTGGATCACTGTCCCTGTCCGTAATCTGCGATCTGCGAGTCACTGCAGCGGAGGCACGATCGCGGGATCTCGCAGGATACTGAGCAGTGTCGGGGTTCCGAGCTTAGGATCAGCAGGCTCCTGTCAATCCTCCATCCGACCGGCTCCGTCCAGGAAGGCACCACCGCCGGGCAGCACGGTGACACCCGAGCACCTCCCCAGGAGGCTCACAAATCGGCTCCCGCTCCCACTCCGTCTCCCGTCAACCAGGCGCAGCAATAGCCACAAGAGCTCCCCACTCTGCTAATCCATTCAGAGAAAAAACAAAGTACAAGAAGAAGTCCTCAGCTGCTCAGGCAGCAAACGGGAGACTCCACACCAGCACACACCTGACAGGCACAGTGAGATCTCGCGGCTCCCCGAGGTCCCGCGAGATTTGCGGATGGCTCCGTGTGCTGTGGAGTTTGCTTCTCTTGGTCCCGTCAGAAGGCTTGACTAGAATACGTCCATATCCGCAGCTCACCCCAACGCTCCGCCCATGTAGCCCCACATCCAGAGCACAGCCAGTCGGACCAGGTAGGACCAGGTAGAAGGCAAAAGGCGGTAGACAGGCAGATGGGGGATGCGGGGGGGGCCGCCAATACCTCAATGCACAGCGCGGTTTTCAGGTGGGTGGGTGTGACGGAGGATGCAGCAATTTTAGCAACGGCGGTGGGGAGGATTCATGCTTATCCGGCACGGCGCTGTGTGCTAGGAAGCGAGGGAGGAGAGGCAGGGTGGAGGGATACGCAGGCTCACTCACTCACTCCTCCATTCTCGCACGCTCCTACATCCGGTCCCGCCCCCTTGATATTTAAAGTTGAACTTGAGGCACAAAGCTTTCATTTAATGATATTCCTAATAGCCACAAAGGATATACAGTAAATCTATTTTGTGTGCACAAAATACCTTTTAATCCCATTAAAAAGTAGCAGTGACATCATCACTGTGCTGCGCTAGCCTGTGCAGAGCGGGGGCTGCGGGAGGAACTTAGCAAGCCCACCCATTACAGGCTGCCTGACAAAAATTACAGGAGGGGAAAGGAAAAGAAAGCAGCAGTGATGGGTCTATATTACAAGAAGCTACTGGACAGAGGCAACGTTTCTGCACAGGTCTGGAAGAATCGCATTAAGCACGTCAAATTTTGACGCATACCTAAACCCTATCAAAAATGTAATATATTGTAGTTTACCAATTATTGGATGCGTTGGCTGCATTTACTTTTTTTTAACTTTTATAACTTTCTTTTTAAATGGTGATCAGCCAATATTAAACCTTCTGTCCTAGGCTCGCTACATTCACTCTTCCACTATATCTATGGAGGAGCAGCTTAGCCTCCCTTGGACATCAACATTGCCAGTCAGTGAAGAGGATGGTGTTAGATGGACTTTAATATATAATAACATAAATACTAGTCAAAAAAATGGTGGTCTCCAGCTAAAAGAAACAGGAGCCGTGCTAGAGACAAATTAAAAACGAATGGGGGAGCTGTTGCCCATCAGTCTGTGTTTGTGTTCTCTCTGCATAAGCGGTGCAGACATGGACCAGTCATCCACCTGCTCATTACAGAGATCCCCACTGAGCAGGTGGATCCGCTGACTGTGAGTCCGTCAGTGTGAAACAGCCCTTAAACCCAGTACACACGGGCCAAATTTCGGGAGACATCGATCAGTTCAATTAAAACCAACTGACATTCGGCCCGTGTGCAAGGTCCGACAGAAGCAGGCCGAGCATGCTGGGAAAACCAGTTGCCAACCAGCTCCTGATCAGCACTCTCAGCCAATTGCGTGCTGATCGAAGTGATCTGGCGGGGGGTCCTCTTTTTTTTTTATAAATTCTTTATTTCATTTATTATTTGCGTTACAGATTTTACAATTTCATATCTTCCAGTTTAGTTACAGATGTTACACATAAAAAAGGGTAATGGTGTAGAGGGGGTTCCCCCCCCCTCCCAGCACCCCCCCCCCCTCACCTTATCTGTTCACGCAAAACTTCTCCTTTTCCTTCTTCCCTCCTTTGATTACCCACCCTTCCCGTCTCCCTATTCCAGGGAGAAAAAGAAAAGAAAGAGAAAAAAAAAAAGAGGCATCCATCCCCTGGTCAGTCGTCCCCCGTCCCGCCCCTCACCCCTCTCTGTACTTCACATACGGGGCCCACGTCGAAAGGTATATCTCATCCTGGTCTTTCATTGCCATAGTCATATTCTCCATTTGTTGTATCTCTGCCACCCTAGCTAACCATTGTGCTCTGGATGGAGGAGTTTCTTGTTTCCACAGGGCAGGTATACACGCCCTTGCGGCTATAATCAGATGTCTTATCAATGAATTCTTGTATTTTTCCGCTGATATTGAGATATCCTTTCTCAGAACACAAAAGCGCAGTGGGGGAGATCGCTGTATTAATGTTGGATCGTTAGATCACAGTGGGGTCTGTGCTGATTGTTTATCACCGCAGGCTCCCCCGCGCATGCCTGCCCAGGACCATCAGGGATCCTCATAAAGGACACCCACCAGGTATGTTACCTTGGACCTCCAGGGAAATGCAAATAGATGCCCAGGCAGATGCCAATCAGTGCCCATCAGCAATGCCTACCAGTGCCATCAGTGATGCTTATCAGTGCCACCCATAAGTACCCATCAGTGCAGCCTTTCAGTGCCCATCAGTGTCGCATATCAGTACCCACCAGTTCCGCTTATCATTGTTTAGCAAAAAATAAAAACTACAGAGGTGATCAAATACCACCAAAAAAAAAGCTCCGTTTGTGGGAACAACATTTTTAAAATTTTGTTTGGGTACAGTGTAGCATGACCACACAATTGTCATTTAAAAAGTGACCTTAGGCAGGAAGGGGGGAAAGTGGCCTGTATGTAAGTGGTTAATCTAATGTTATCCACTTGTCTACTGCTACCTAATTTGCATCACATTGATTTCAGTGGGTTGGCGCTTTGAGTACTGTGTCAACAACAAGTTAAATTAGCATGAAATCAAAGTTACTAGTATTGTTTGACATCTGACTGCTTGCTACGGTTTTTAGGACTAAACAATTCCATTGTGGATCCCATAGCTCTAGAAACCATCGCCCCTCACAAAACAACAGCTGGGCCTGCACAGGCTTGAGTTGTGCACACACTGCTGACAGACCACTCCTTCAGTCAGCTCAGAGCTGCAGCCTCTGCTTGTTTGAGTGGTTAGGGAGAACAGTTTTGGCAGTAGAGAGTGAATCAGAGGAGTCATGCGCTGAAGCCCAGAGCCTCCACAAGGCTTGTAAAGTAGTAATTCCACTGCTGGCTCTGTTGTTTCGAATCTGAAATGCTGCTTCGTTCAGGGAAATAGGCAGAAGTAATGAAAAATCAGCCCATATTTTATTGCATAAAAAGGGCATTCTGATTCAGATGGAGAGCTAAACATCCACGAATTGAATTGCGTGTAACAAACAATGGACATTGCTTCCTTATAGTCTTTTACATATATTATTAAAAGCATTCTATTATGCCTGTTCAACAAGTGGAAAAAATAACTGTTGATGCTGACAGAAATCGTGTGAGCTGATTATTCCCGGTGTCTTGTCAGTAATGATTGTTGCCAGATATCTCTGTGGACTCGCTAAAGAACACCTCAATTGTATGTTAAAGGGGTTGTAAAGGTAAAAAAAGTTTTTCCTAAATAGCTTCCTTTACCTTATTGCAGTCCTCCTTCACTTACCTCATCCTTCCATTTTGCTTTTAAATGTCCTTTTTTCTTCTGAGAAATTCTCACTTCCTGTTCTTCTGTCTGTAACTCCACACAGTAATGCAAGGCTTTCTCCCTGGTGTGGAGTGTCATGCTCGCCCCCTCCTCTGGACAACAGGAGAGTCAGGACGCCCACTAACACACAGCTCCTTTCTCTATCTGCAACGTAGAGAGCATCCTGACTCTCCTGTAGTCCAAGGGAGGGGGGCGAGCACGACACTCCACACCAGGGAGAATGCCTGGCATTACTGTGTGGAGTTACAGACAGAAGAACAGGAAGTGAGGATTTCTCAGAAGAAATAAGGACATTGAAAAGCAAAATCGAAGGATGAGGTAAGTGAAGGAGGATTGCACTAAGGTAAAGAAAGCTATTTAGGAAAAAAATTGCCTTTACAACCCCTTTAAAGAGATGAGGAGACCCAACACATTACACTTGTAAAGATACTAGGGTTGCCACCTCATCCCTTTAAAACTGAACACATATTAATTACGCAGGTTCTGTGGCTGGTTAAGGTTGTAATTAAAATTCACTTGGTGCTCCATCTCTATTAACCACTTCTGCTCTGGTAGGTCTTACCCGCTTCCTGACCAGGCCATTTTTTGCGATAATGCATTACGTTGATTTAACTGACAATTGCGTAGTCATGCGACACTGTACTCAAATAAAATGTATGTCCTTTTTTCCCCATAAATAGAGCTTTCTTTTGGTGGTATTTGCTCACCTCTGCAGTTTTTATATTTTTCGATCAAAAATTTTGAAAAACAAACAATATTTTTTACTTTCTGCTATATATATATATATATATATATATATATATATATATATATATTCTAATTTCTTCATCAATTTAGGCCAATATGCTACATGTTTTTGGTTTAACAAAATCCCAATAAGTGTATATTGATTGGTTTGCGCAAAAGTTATAGCATCTACAAACTATGGGATGGATTTATGGACTTTTTTTATTATTATTGTTTTTACTAGGGCAGCGATCTGTGATTTTTAGCGGGTTTGCGGCAGACAAAGCTGACACTAAGGCCGCGTACACACGATCGAACATGTCCGCTGAAACCGGTCCGCAGACCGGTTTCATCGGAGCAATTCGATGGTGTGTACGGCCTATCGGACCGTTTTCCATCGGACCAAAGTTTTAAAACATGCTTTAAAACCTGTCTGATGGAAACCTGTCCATCTGACAGGTTCGATGGTTAGTACACAAAAGCATCGGACCAAAAACCCGCGCATGCTCAAAATCAAGACGAAGCATGCTTGGAAACTTTGAACTTCGTTTTTTCATCACGTCGTCGTGTTTTAGGTCACCGCGTTCTGGTCTGCTCGGATTTTGGTCCGATGGTGTGTACACACATCAGACAAGTTCAGAGTTGTCTGATGAAAATGGTCCGTCGGACAAGTCTCATCAGACATGTCTGATCGTGTGTACAGGGCCTAAGTGACACTTTTGGGTACCAATGACACTATTAAAGTGATCAGTGCTAAAAAAAATAAAAAAAGTACTGTCACTGTATAAATGACACTGACACTAATACGGAAGGGCTTAACATCAGGGGTGATCAAAGGGTTAACTGTGTTCCCTAAGAGTGTTTTTTAGCTGTGTGGGGGATTTTCTTCAAAAAATTAAATCTGCGGTTTAAAAAAAAAAAAAAAACTTGATTCACGATTCAAATCAAGTTTTTTTTTATGGACCACCCATAGAGCAAAGTGAGCTGTGTTTGTGTTCTCTCTGCATAAAAACTCCTGCCCGCAGCTCCTCAGGACCGGCATGGTGTCAGGGCCGGTCCTGGGGAGCTGCGGGCAGGAGCTTTTTAGGCGAGGCCCGGCCTCGCAGACTAGGCCGAAGCCGCGGCCTGGCCTAAAAACTCCTGCGTGCAGCTCCTCAGGGCCAGCGTGGTGTCAGCGCCGTTCCTGGTGAAAAAAAAATCGATTTGCTGAAAATCTGAATCGATTTGACCTCTCAACTCGATTCTAGTATCATTTTTTTCCCCAGCCCTACCTAGCAGCTGTACGTTCTAATTACACAGGCATACATGTTCGCAGACCTAAATGCGGCTGCTGTGCGTTTAGGGGCTTCTCACCCACATACCTATATAGAATTAACCTTCAACTATAATGAATAATAATCCTATAAACAATAAAGTTTATAGTGATAAAGTGCAAACGTCCTTAAAATAAGTGCAACATCCGGTGCTTGAATAGATCAGAGGTCAAGGTCTATACTTGCATCTGTGAGCTTTATTACCCCTCACTTTAGGTGCAGATCAGCTTGACTTATCCAGCCTCCCAACAGGGGATCATTGGTGAAAATGAGCCAAAGATCTAGCCACAGGATATGCTCAGAAGTCGATTCAATTAGTAAGAAAAAATACGAGTGTCCAGATTAAAAACGGGCAATTTATTAAAAAACGACTTACAAGACTGTAATCACAGGCATTGGATACAAATATCATCCTAGCATTCTCACAAGCGTATTGACGCCACTGTTATTTCCTGCAGACTCACATACCTGTCAAAGTAGAATGAGCGGCTATGTCCTTATAGACTTACATGGGCTGTATTCACACAGCACCTGGTGACTCCAGATGCATAAACAAATGGCCAATTCACAGTGTATGGGCCTCAGCACCCATGTGAGTGAGGCTTAAAGCAGTGAATGTGACTTAAACCAAGCTTTGCTTTATAAATATACCCTGTAGTGTGCGTAAAAATGAAAAATTGAGGGTGAACCAAACTATGTAAGCCAATAGAACAGGGGGATAAGATTGGTAAACACAAAAGTTAAAAATGCCAGAAATATAGAAAATATTTTGAAACAAGGTAAAAAAAAAAGATATTCTTGGGGCTCTTTTACACCTTTCACGCTACAAGGCACATTTCCATTGTAAAAAAAAAGAGCCTCAAAAGTATTTCCCTTTTAAATTCTATGTGACTTTTCACATTGCTGTGCTGTGTTTTAAAAAGTCATGCATGAAGCATCTTTGGTGCACTGTGCGAAAGGCGAGTGCGTCCGTTCTCTCCAATCAGCTCTCAGAGCTCTCTTCACTGTGCTAGGTGTGCGATTTCAGCTCACACCCCCTTTTTTCTGACAACTCAGACAAACTTTATAAATTCTGGATTTTGAACGAATGTAGAGGAGAAAAGACCTCAGATAAATAGGTACAACTTATGTAGTCACTTCACAGGGTAAATGTAAGGGTTTACAACTACTTTTAGAGCCCTTCCACACTTACACAACTTGTCCCACGATTTTGGACTGCAAAATCGTATGACAAGTCATTCTCCATTATTTTCAATGAACACCAATCATACTGGCACGACTTTAAGTCGTGCCGACTTCAAAGTAGTCCTTGCACTACTTTGGTCCGATTTTGATGCCACTTACACAGACATTCATTGAAATCGCGTCCGCGAATCTTGGCAAAATCGCAGTAAAATCACGGCCGTGAAATTGCGGTAAAATCGCGCGACTTTGAAGTCGTACAAGTGTGAAAGGGACCTAAGGGTCCATGCACACTAGCGTTTTTTATAAGCTCAAAAAACAAAACAAAAACGTTAATAATTTGAGCTGGCTTCTAGTAGCGTTTTTAGTAGCTTTTAGAAGCATTAGCTTTTTATTAGCGTTTTTACAGTACATGAAGAAAAAAAAGGAACCTTTTGGTAGCACTTGTTAGTGTTAGCGTTTAGCGTTTTTTTTCCTGCTGGGAAAACGCTTCCAAAAACTGTACAAAAACAATTTTCTGATGCTGAAGCTCAATAAAATGCTAATAGTCCAAAGTAGTGTGCGTGAACACATAGGATAATACTATTTAGCTTCTAGGAGCAGAAAAAAATGCTAATAGGAGGTTTAAAAAACGCATGTGTGCATTGAGCCTTAACAATCAGCGTATATTTAAACCACCCCCCCCCCCATGCGCTGCCATTCAGCTCCTCCAGCCCCCCCCTTTCTCTGCTCCCCAAAAGGTTCTCTGACCCTATGCTCCAGGCTGACCCTGTGGTCTCTCCAGCTCCTTCCCCTTCCAGTGGCAGCATCACACCTGCACAAGAGGAACTGGAGCATACTGACCACCAAGAAGGTACTGGGAGAGGCAATATCACTGGTTGTTAAGGATGCTGGCAGGTTCCAGCGCCTTAACAACCAATAAATGGCTGGTCGTTAAGGAGTGGGCACCCGACAGTGTTCTTAACAACCAGCTATTCATGCATATGCACTGTAATGCAACGCATTTAAATTGTGTTTTAATAAAAATACATTGTGTGTTTTAGAAGTGCTGCAATGGAATCTAGCTGCACTGTAGTACGAAAAGGCCCTTAAGCAAACATAAAGACAGTACTGAGAAATAAAGTTAATAGATGGAATGCTGAATATTTTCCAAAGTTTTCCTGTTACATCTTTTAGCATTAACATGTTTTCATGTTGAGAATTCACTGTCAGGCTACCCGAGAATAATTATGACACTAGTAAGCACTCTAACAAGTTTGCTGGATTTTTCAAGTCACAACATAAAGCTTGTGTCTGTTAACGAAGCCTCAGGAGAAGCCGATTTGCCCGTGCATGTCACAATCCACACATGCTGCTAAGTAGACTAAGTTAGATGTGCCTCTTTTAATCATCAACCATATGAATTTCTAAATGTTGTACCTTCATTAAATGTAACCATATTGCTACACTTAGAGGCGCCTCTTCTCTTTTATACTCTGTAGCTTCTCTGGAGTTTGCTTCTAATCCCCTTGTGGAGGCTTCCAATTGTGAATGGACATTTTATGGTTACACAACTTTTCACATTGCTATAATATTTTTATACTATAAACTGGACTTATGAATAAATGGTTGTGGAACGAATAATTTGAATGTAAATCTCCTCTAATAGTGTATACAGTATATCTCCTCTAATAGCGTATACGGTATATCTCCTCTAATAGCGTATACAGTATATCTCCTCTAATAGCGTATACAGTATATCTCCTCTAATAGCGTATACAGTATATCTTCTCTAATAGTGTATACAGTATATCTCCTCTAATAGCGTATACAGTATATCTCCTCTAATAGCGTATACAGTATATCTCCTCTAATAGCGTATACAGTATATCTCCTCTAATAGCGTATACAGTATATCTCCTC
Organism: Rana kukunoris; assembly: GCA_029574335.1. Classification (NCBI taxonomy): domain Eukaryota; kingdom Metazoa; phylum Chordata; class Amphibia; order Anura; family Ranidae; genus Rana; species Rana kukunoris. The sequence continues at coordinate 373,864,809 of CM056052.1, forward strand.
TAATAGCGTATACAGTATATCTCCTCTAATAGCGTATACAGTATATCTCCTCTAATAGCGTATACAGTATATCTCCTCTAATAGCGTATACAGTATATCTCCTCTAATAGCATATACAGTATATCTCCTCTAATAGTATATACAGTATATCTCTAATAGCGTATACAGTATATCTCCTCTAATAGCGTATACAGTATATCTCCTCTAATAGCGTATACAGTATATCTCCTCTAATAGCATATACAGTATATCTCCTCTAATAGTATATACAGTATATCTCTAATAGCGTATACAGTATATCTCCTCTAATAGCGTATACAGTATATCTCCTCTAATAGCGTATACAGTATATCTCCTCTAATAGCGTATGCAGTATATCTCCTCTAATAGCGTATACAGTATATCTCCTCTAATAGCGTATACAGTATATCTCCTCTAATAGCGTATACAGTATATCTCCTCTAATAGTATATACAGTATATCTCCTCTGTCTGTTATTTTCAGAGTAGATTAGAGATTTTGCTCCCTAGCCATATAGTTGGTTATTTATATTTACCACTTCATAGAGATATTTAAGAATAAATTGCTTTTTGTTTTAAACTTATTAACATATTAACTAAATTATACTCCCCACTTATTTAAGGTTATTAATCGATTATTCGAAACAATAACCGACCAACTAATCAATAATGAAAATAATCGTTAGTTGCAACCCTACATTTTTCCAATTTGTATTATGCTACAAAATCCAATAAGCGTATACTGCAAACCGCGCAAAAGTTATTGCGTCTAAAATTTGTGATTTTTTTTTTACTAGTAATGGCAGTCAGCAACTTATTGAGAAACGGCGTTATTGTACAGACAAATCGGACACTGACACTTTTTTTTGGGACCAGTGACACTAATACAGTGATCAGTGCTAAAAAATATGCACTGTCACTGTGTTAATGACACTGGCTGAGAAGAGGTTAACAGAGGCGATCAAAGGGTTAACTCTGTGCCTAGCCTGTGCTTTCTCACTGTGAGGGAGGTGCTTTTACTATGGGAAGTCATTGATCACGTTAAATCTGCGGTCTTAAAGATTGTAATATTGGCATTCTTGTTAAATTGATTGTATATGACAGAATGTGTGTAAATATACAGTATGTTATTTTACCTTTTATTGTGGGAAAGTGGTACATTACAGTGGTAAAATAAACACTTTTTAAAAAAATTCCCAAGTACATAAATATTATTGAACACTAGTTGTGATATGTGACCATGCTCAAGAAATGGTATTTCCAGGTGAATAAACAAATCTATTTTCTTTCTACACTAGCCCCGGAATGAGACCTGATGTGAGTCCTTCTCCGTCCAGCTCTTCTACCAGCACCGGACCACCTCCTAAGCTCTGTTTGGTGTGTTCTGATGAAGCCTCTGGGTGTCACTATGGAGTATTGACGTACGGCAGCTGTAAAGTATTTTTCAAAAGAGCAGTAGAAGGTATGCCAACTATCTATACTAGCATCCATACTAATCGTTCAGGCTATACGCTTATCAAAATGCATTACAATTCTGTATTGATGTCTGCCAAGTATGCATTTTTGTCTTATCTTTATATTATAGCTATTTTAGAACCCAATTACAGTAAAACCTTGGATTGCGAGTAACACAGTTTACGAGCATTTCACAAAACAAACGTTTAAAAAAAAAAATCCTGACTCGATTTGTGAGCGTTGTCTCACAAGACGAGCAGGATTCAAGCCTCCTGGGGTGTACAGTTCCTCATTTGGCCAGAGGAGGGGGTGCCGGAGACACCGAGCGTTTCTGACCTCTGGCCACATGCGGTACTGCATACACTAGCAGTGACACTGGAACAAATGATCTGAGTTTCCATTGATTCCTATGGGGAAACTCACTTTGATATACGAGTGCTTTGGATTACAAGCATACTTCTGGAAACAAACTATGCTCGTAATCCAAGGTACTACTATATAAGCTTTTTTTGAAACAAGAGAAAAAAAAATGTATACATAAAAGGATGAAATAATGGATTCAATTACATACAGGGACAACATTAAGAGCTCTGGTATACAAAATTGTAATATATGATATTCACAGGTACATATCTATATCTCACAATGACCATATGTAGTTAACCGTTTATTGAATGTAATAATATTACATTCAATAAAGTACATTATTGCCTGTGCAAAAGATTGTTGCTAATAATTCTATATTTTAAGATTTAATATCTCACATATATGGTTTAAATAAGAATTCTTTTGACCAAAGTGAAAGCTTTAACATGATACGCATTTATTAGAGAAAGATATTAGTCTATCTAATATACCGCATACATTTACAGTCTTTAAGCAAGGAAGTAAATATTAGTTTCAAATACAAAGTATGTACAGTACATCACACTACAAATATCAAATAAAACTTATGACAAAGTATATGGTAAGTGCTGGGAGATGGTTTCTTATATGTTTACCTCAAATACTGACGTCCTGGGCCAGGGTTCTCATCTCTCTCTCTCCCATCTATTGATTCAGGTCCCCTATTTTATAGCCCTTTCCTTTTGACTTACACATGTTACCTATGATTGGCTACGGTTAGCTCTCCCCATCCTTGGGCGGGTCTCTCACAAATATGGGCAACTTCCTCCTACATGAGCTTTAGTGATGATTAGCTTTGAAGATACATGAATTAACCTTAGGTTCGTTAACTTCCCTTCAATGGCTATTCATGGAAGAGTACAGCCAATCAAGGCGGCTCCGTATAGTCTACCGATTCCAGCTGTAAGTTTCTTCCTGGTTTGTTTGTTTACCAAAAGTTGTAGGAGACTGACTGTCTCCATAATACCTTGTCACCCAACAATCATGTATATCAAACGGAGAGTTTAAATAGATATTTTCAAGCTCTAGACTGTCAGCCTAGTTAACCCTTCAAGCCTAATTAACCCTTCCTACACACTACACATCTACCATTATCCTATATATATATAATTCCCAGTTGCTAATGGCGGTTAAACATAACCTTTCTCATAAGGCAACAAGATGTAATGGGTTCCCTGTACCATAGGACTCCATAGCATATACATTGTATGCTATAGCCTAAAGTTGATCAAGGGAATAGCCAATTGCCTTCTGGGGGATCTGGAAAAAAGACCATCAGCAAGAAGCTTGGTGAGGAGAGAACTGTTGGAGCAACTATTCGCAAATGGAAGGAATACAAAATAACCATCAATCGCCCTTGGTCTGAAGCTTCATGGGATAAGGATAACCATGAGAAAAGTAAGCGTTCAACCCAGAACTACACAGGAGGAGCTTGTGAATGATATTGGGTCAGTTGGAACCACAGTCACCAAAGAAACCATTTGCTAACATAATACACCGCCATGGATTGAAATTCTGCAGCACTGGCAAGGTCTCCATCCTCAAGAAGGCACATGTACAGACCCGTCTAAAGTTTGCCAATGAACATCTAAATGATTCCGAGATGGATTGGGAGAAAATGCTGTGGTCAGATGAGACCAAAATTGAGCTGTTTGGCATTAACTCCACTTGCTGTTTTTGGAGGAAGAACAATGCTGACTATGACCCTAAGAACGCCATCCCAACAGTCAAGCATGGAGGTGAAAACATTATGCTTTGGGGCTGTTTCTCTGCTAAAGGTACAGGCTGACTTTGCCACATTGTGTGGCCAATGGACAGTGCCATGTATTGGTAACCAACTAGAAGAAATGTCTTACCTCTGTGTTTACCAACAAGGGTTTTTCCACCAAGTACTAAGTCGTGTTTTGCTTGGGGATCCAATGCTTAATAATAATGTTATTCACTGAACTACAACTCAATTTATAACATTTGTATTGTGGTTTTTTTTTCAGTATTTTTGGTTGATATTCTGTCTCTATCATTTAAACTATAGCTATGCTAAAAAATTATAGACCCTTCATTTCTTTTTAAGTGGGCAAACTTACAAACGCTGCAGGGGATCAAATACTTATTTTCCCCACTGTATACTTTGTGTTATTGTGCAATAACAGAATGTTTCTGAAACTGCAATAAAATGTAGGCAATTAAGGTGTTAAATTGTGTATCTTGTTCAATTGTGTCAGTGAAGCAACAGGATTGGACTGAAAAGTTGAGCCTTGATATACTTCTTTCCTTGACAAAAGTCTGATCTATGCCAACTGCTCGAGCAGAAAACACATCCAATGCTGCTGTTACTTACAGAATGCATTGTGTAGTTCAGCAGAATAACTACTATGGCTCACTGCTAGTACTGACATACTTTGTAGGCCAAGAATACTTTTTTTTTTAAAGTAGATACAATAGAGCCATATGACTCCTACTGAGAGTACCAGATGGTATTAAAAATAAACATGACTTTCTAGGTATGTGGAAACTGCGTTCACTATGCTATTGTATCTAATCCTTTTGTTGCTGGAAATGCACCATTATATATAGTCATCCTGTTTGTGTGCATTGATTAGTCACAGTCAGTTTTGGCATTGACAGTTTCTCAAATTGTGATAAATGTGCCATGTAGGTGGAAAGGAGATGCCAAGAAAATTGTGACTTCAAAAACGACTTGTATGAACTTTCTCCCACTTCCTAGTAACAAGCCGGGAGTCATTAAGGTCAGATTTTACCAACAAAAACTTGACAGAATTTTTTTTTTTTTATCATACTTTCACTTTGAATTATGCATTTGTACTTGTCCCTGCAGCCACTAGTCAACATTTATTGCCACTGAAGGTTTTCAATCAGTTTTTTTAATTTTTATGTAAAGCTTACCAAAAAGGGATTTTTAAATACAGCTTACCTGTAAAATCCTTTTCTTGGAGTACATCACGGGACACAGAGCGGCATATTCATTACTATGTGGGTTATATGGAGTACCTTCAGGTGTGGACACTGGCAATCTTCAAACAGGAAGTCCCCTCCCTATATAACCCCCTCCCCTAGAGGGAGTCCCTCAGTTTTGTAGCAAGCAGTATGCCTCCCAAAATGGTCACCCAAAAGAGGGGTGGGAGCTCTGTGTCCCGTGATGTACTCCAAGAAAAGGATTTTACAGGTAAGCTGTATTTAAAAATCCCTTTTTCTTTCTCGTACATCACGGGACACAGAGCGGCATATTCATTACTATGTGGGATGTCCGAAAGCAATGCTTTAATGAGGGGAGGGAGACATCTTCCAAAGAAGGATTCAATTTAGAGATAAACTCAAATCATAATAATAATTCCAACTTAGTCAAGAAAAAACTTTTTTTTTTTTTTTTTTTTTTTATAACCAAGGGTGTTTCTGATCCCGAGGATTTCAAACTGCAGCCTGTAGTACTGCCTGTCCAAAGGCAGAATCCGCATTCCTTCTCACGTCTAGTTGATAAAACCTTGTAAACGTGTGGACTGATGACCACGTTGCCGCCTTGCATATCTGAGCCATAGAGATCTGATGGTGTGCTGCCCAAGAGGCGCCCATGGCCCTGGTAGAATGGGCCTTTACCGACAACGGAGGAGGCAACCTCTTCAACCCGTAGGCTTGAATGATTAATTGTCTAATCCATCTTGAGATGGTGGATTTTGCAGCTGCCTGCCCCTTCTTGGGGCCATCTGGTAGAACGAATAACACATCTGTTTTCCGGATCTTTTCTGTAGCTTTAAGATAGGCCTTCATGGCCCGGACAATATCCAAGGTATGCAGCAACCCCTCCTTTCTAGACGTAGGTTTTGGAAAGAAGGATGGAAGTACCAAATCCTGGTTTAAGTGAAATTTGGATATAACCTTTGGTAGAAAGGAAGGATGGGGCCGGAGAACTGCCCTGTCCTTATGCAGAACAAGATATGGTTCCTTACATGATAAGGCTGCTAATTCTGACACTCTCCTGGCCGAAACTATGGCGACCAAGAAAACCAATTTTCTTGTCAGTAAGAGTAAAGGAATCTCAGCCAAAGGCTCAAAAGGCTGTTTCTGTAGAGTGGACAGGACAAGATTTAGGTCCCAAGGACAAACTGGTGCCTTGACAGGAGGATTAATACGCAAGACCCCCTGTAAGAAGGTCTTTACCAGCGAGTGGGTGGCCAGCGGCCTCTGAAACCACACTGACAGAGCCGAGATCTGTCCTTTGATTGTGCTTAGTGCCAGGCCTTTATCCACTCCTAGCTGGAGAAAACTTAACACCCTATCAATAGTATATTTGCGGCAATTCCATCTTTTGGATTCACACCAGCCTATATAGTTCCTCCACACCCTGTAATAAATTACCCTGGAGACCGGCTTTCTAGCCTTAATCAGGGTAGGGATTACCTGCCTAGACAGACCCCTACCCCTGAGAATCAGGGATTCAGCCTCCAGGCCGTCAAATTTAGACGCTGTAATGTAGGGTGGAGGATCGGACCTTGTGAGAGTAGGTCTGGTTGTAGCGGAAGAGTCCAAGGGTCTCCCACTGCCATATTCAGGACTAGCGAGTACCAAGCCCTCCGGGGCCAAGCTGGAGCTATTAGAATGACTGGCTTGTGCTCCACTCTGATCTTGCGCAACAGGCGGGGGAGTAACTGTAGTGGAGGAAATGCATATAGAAGTTTGAATTGATGCCAAGGGCAAACCAACGCATCGGTTCCGCAGGCCATAGGATCCCTCGCTCGCGACACGAACCTGTCTAGTTTCTTGTTGAACCTGGATGCCATTATATCTACGTCTGGCGTTCCCCACCTCTGGCAGATTGTCTGAAAGACCTGGGGATGCAGAGACCACTCCCCTGGCAACAGACTCTGGCGACTTAAGAAGTCTGCCTGCAGGTTGTCCACTCCGGGAATGAATATCGCTGAAATGCAGGGTACATGAACCTCTGCCCATTGAAAAATCAAGTTCACTTCCCTTTGAGCGGCCTGGCTCCTGGTTCCCCCTTGGTGGTTTATGTATGCCACCGCCGTGGCATTGTCTGACTGGATTCTCACCGGGAACCCCTTTAATCTGGAGGTCCATGCCAACAGGGCTAGGCGAGCAGCTCTGATTTCCAAGATATTGATGGGGAGCTGCCTCTCTGCTTTCACCCAAGTTCCCTGGCGGGAGAACCCCTCGAAGACCGCCCCCCAGCCTGCCAGGCTGGCGTCTGTGGTAACTACCTTCCAGACAACAGGGCTGAAGGATCTTCCCTTTAGAAGGTTCTGAGGGTTCAACCACCAGGCCAGGCTTTGTCGGACCCTTGATGATAGCGTCAAAGGGGACTCTAAGGCATGTGCCCTCTTGCCCCAGGCTGCTAGAATGGCTGCCTGTAGGACGCGAGTGTGGATCTGAGCGTATGGTACTGCCTCGAATGTGGCCACTAGCTTGCCTAGTAATCGCATACACAGGCGAATAGTTGGTCTTTTCTTGTTTATAACCAACTGAACCAACCCCTTGATCGCCCTGATCTTTACAAGGGGCAGGAACACCTTTTGACGTTCCGTGTCTAACCTCATGCCGAGGTATTCCAACTGCTTTGTAGGCTGGAATGCTGACTTTCCCTGGTTTAGGACCCAGCCGAATTCTTCGAGGTACCGAACCGTGAGGTTTACTGCCTTCTGCAGACCCGTCCGTGAATGATCTATAATTAAAAGGTCGTCCAAGTATGCTAGGACTGTGACTCCTTGGATTCTTAAATTGGCCAGAACTGGGGCTAGGATCTTCGTGAATACCCGGGGGGCCGTGGCCAGCCCGAAAGGGAGCGCCCTGAATTGGAAGTGTCGCTGCCCGACCGCGAAGCGTAAAAACCTTTGATGCGACTGAAAGATTGGTACATGAAGGTAAGCATCTTTTATGTCTATGGAGGCCAGAAAATCGTCCTTCTGAAGCGCGGCGGCTGCTGACCGGATGGATTCCATCCGGAAGGACCGCACCCTTAGATAACCGTTTAACCTCTTTAGATCCAAAATTGGCCTGACATCGCCGTTGGGCTTTGGTATGACAAAGAGATTGGAATAGAAACCTAGGCCTTGCTCTTGGGCTGGCACTTCTATAATTACGTCCTGGCAAAGCAGGTGATCCAAAGCTGCCAGCATTGAGGCCTTCCTTGCTGGATCCCTTGGTAGCCTTGATTCTTGAAAATGAGGCGGAGGATACCTTAGAAACTCCAGTCTGTAACCTGTGGTTACAGATGCCCGGACCCACTTGTCGGGGATCTTGGCTTCCCAAACTTCTGAGAAGAGACGAAGCCTTCCCCCCACCCGTGAGAGTGGGGGCGCCCCTTCATAAGGCAGACTTAGGGGCTGTCTTTGACGGTTTGCGATACCACGGCTTCTTACCCCCAGGGGTTTGTCCCTGCGATCTACTGTTACCGTTGGATCGCGCAGGCGGCCGTCGATACTGCCTGGAATTAGAGGGCCCCGAGACAGGAAAAAGCTGCCTTCTAAATGTAGGAGCCCGGAATGTCTTTTTGACCGGTAAAAGGGTACTCTTGCCATTTGAAATAGTCTGAATATATTTATCCAGATCCTCTCCGAAGAGTCGTCCTCCATGGAAGGGAAATCCTGCCAGAAGCTTTTTGCATGGGGGTTCTGCCGCCCAGTTCTTCAACCATAAGAGCCTTCTCATGTGTACCAAACATAGTGATAAACGAGAAGCCTGCTGGATGGAATCTTTTATAGCATCTACCGCAAAACACAGAGCTCTGGGAATGTCAGCAAACTCTTCTGCTTGTTGGGTAGGCATGTCTTTTAACATCTCTTTTGTCTGGTCTTTTAATGCCTGACAAACTCCAATTGCAGCTACCGCTGGCTGCACCACTGCTCCTGCAGTAGCAAAGGATGCTTTTAAAAGTGTTTCTAATCTTTTATCAACCGGATCTTTAAACATATGTATGTTTTCCACCGGGCAAGTTAGTGATTTATTCACACATGAGATGGCTGCATCCACTACTGGGAGCCTCCATCTCTTGGAGAATTTTTCCTCCATGGGATAAATGACCGCAAATCTTTTCGGTGGCAGAAAAACCCTGTCCGGCCGTACCCAATCCCGAAAGATCAATTCCTCCAAGAGAGGATGGACCGGAAACACTGCGTTGCTTAACGGGGCTCTCAAAGAGCCCAGAGAGGATACCGGAGGAACCTGAGGTTCTGGCAATGGCAAACTAAATGCCGATCGGACCATGTCCGTCAAAGACTGTACCCACAGTCTCTCTGTCTGGGAGTCTGAAAATGGTTCCTCAGAGGTAGACCCCTCCATCCCTGAACCCTCTTGGTTCAGGTCCAGTTGATCCTCCTGTGATTCTAATTCCTCCGGAGAGAGAATCTCAGCATCTGAGGATACACCCCCTGGTGATGGGGATCTAACCCGTTTCTTACCAGGAATAGCTCTAGCGATCAATGCTGCTATTCTCTCTTCTAGCCCCCCTAGGGATACGGCTAGCATCTCCTCTGTGATAAACACAGGGCTGGGCTGATCTGGGCCAGCCTCCGCACCAGATCCCCCTAATGGCTCATCCAAGGCGCTTCTTAAATTAATAAGCTGCGGGGAAAGAATCGGCATATCAGAATCAGAAAGGGAACCCTTTTGTTTTTTGGTCTTTTTTGTACCCTTTGACCCCGAACCCTTGGAAGCCATAATACAAAATCGAGGGACTCCGCCCACACAACAGACTGTAGTGGCCAGGAGTACAATTCCAGAGTTTAGGGGAGAGTAGATCACTAGTGTCCCCACAAACTGATGGGCCCGTATGTTGGTCTTTTTTCTTTTTTTTTTTTTTTTTTTTTTTTTTTTAAATAATTATATATTATATATTTTCTTTGACCATATACAATGACCCTAATTTAAGTTTGCCAGCCTCCAACCTGCTGTCAAATAAGGGGGATTTTTTGGCTTAACAATAAAGACATTGGGACAAAGTCCATATGTACTACCCCTCTTCCGCCACCGGGAGTCACTGTTCTGCCGCCCTGCGTCCTCTCCTTGAAAAAATCAGCCACAGACTGAGCCCTGACAAGGCCTGCTGTCTATAACAGCAGAAGGGCGCGCCCCTGTATGACGCCGCAGGCCCGCCCCCCCCCGCCCTCCTGTCTGGATGGCGCGAAACCGTCAATAAGACGCGCGCGTGCACGCGCGCGCGCGCGTACCCGGAAACAGGAAGAACATGGAGGAGCCGCGCTGCTGGAGATCCATGGCGCAGAAACGGCGGCAGATTCAAAACTCCCGGCCAGGTAGGACTCTCTCAAGGCCCCTAAGGATCCTTTACTAGCCTCTAGGAAGAAACAGCAGGTTAGCTAGCAACACCTTTAGACAGGGGGGCCTAGTGATGGGGGGAGAAAGGGTGTCATCCTGTCTCTTAGACATAGTGATCACGGTTGCCCATGCAGAGCATACTCAGGCTATCCCCCCTTTTAGGTTACCCCGGGGAGCCTGCTGTCGAACCAAGTCCCGCAGGCTCCCCCTTACCTGCTCCATGCTGCAGGATGTTTGACCAGCAAACTGATCCAGTCTTCTCCCATCTCCGTGGGTAGCGTAGTAGACCTTCAGGCCCTGGGGTCCTATGAAGGTACCCACTGTCCTGGACCTATATAGCACCCTGGCAAAACAGGAACCTTATGGTTTTTTGCAAACTCCAAGTCCTGGGCCCAGGGTCCAGCCCTCCAAAGAGGAGCATTATAGGCAAAACCCCACGGTTTGGGGCCCGGGTACTGTCCACTTTGGCACTGAGGCTCCTTGGACAGATCCGGTTAGCCCGCCCTTAATCCCAAAGGATGTGGAGCAAAGCTATTCCGTGACCAACACCTAAGACACTGGCGAAAAAACTGAGGGACTCCCTCTAGGGGAGGGGGTTATATAGGGAGGGGACTTCCTGTTTGAAGATTGCCAGTGTCCACACCTGAAGGTACTCCATATAACCCACATAGTAATGAATATGCCGCTCTGTGTCCCGTGATGTACGAGAAAGAAATAATAGTTTTGTCCTTAAAAAAATGAACATTATTTAGGTATAAAAATTAGTAATAGTATTTCTGGTAAGTTATAGACACATTTGGACGCTGCTACATTTGACTGAGGCATCTAGACATCAATGACCCCTGAACACAAATCAATTAAAAACAATATCTTCAGTGAAACCATCAATAATTCCCAGCACCTCTGTGAATGCAACCCATCTGAGATATTTCTTCCCGATCCATTGATCTTTCTTCCAGTAGAGTTCCAGTCGGTCTTTCTTTATGCTGCACATGCATACCTGGCCCTATAAGTTTCTAGAGGTGAGCTGTTCTCTTAGTGGCCTCCCTTAACTCCCTGGTCCCTTAACTGCTTGCCGACCGCCCACCGCAGTTATACGGCGGGACGGTGGCACTGCTGGGCGAGAGCACGTAGCTCTACGTCCTACCTTTAGCGGCGGATCGCGTGCTCGTTTGTTACAGAGCGGGGAACGGGAGCTTTGTGTGTAAACACAAAGCTCTCGTTCCTGTCAGCGGGGGAAACGCTGATCTCCTGTTCATATAATGTATGAACAGAAGATCAGTGATTTCCCCTAGTGAGGCCACCCCCCATACAGTTAGAACACAAGCAGGAACACACTTAACCCCTTCCCTGCCCCCTAGTGTTAACCCCTTCACTGCCAATGGCATTTTTATAGTAATCCAATGCATTTTTATAGCATTGATCGCTATAAAAATGCCAATGGTCCCAAAAATGTGTCAAAAGTGTCCGATGTGTCCGCCATAATATCTCAGTACCGAAAAAAACCGCTGATCGCCGCCATTACTAGTAAAAAAAAAATATTAATAAAAATGCCATAAAACGACCCCTTTTTTGTAAACGCTATAAATTTTGCGCAAACCAATCAATAAACGCTAATTGCGTTTTTTTTTAATGAAAAATATGTAGAATACGTATCGGCCTAAACTGAGGAAAAAATTTTTGTTTATGTCTTTTTTGGGGATATTTATTATAGCAAAATGTAAAAAATATAGCATTTTTTTCAAAATAGTCGCTCTTTTTTGTTTATAGCGCAAAAAAAAAAAATGCAGAGATGATCAAATACCACCAAAAGAAAGCTCTATTTGTGGGAAAAAAAGGACGCCAATTTTGTTTGGGAGGCACATCGCACGACCGCACAATTGTCAGTTAAAGCGACGCAGTGCCAAATCACAAAAAGTGCTCTGGTCTTTGACCAGCAATATGGTCCGGGGGTTAAGTGGTTAAAGTACAGCTTACCTATAGGAAAAGATGGAGCAATGGCACTCATGCACAGTAGTAGAGCCAGAGGCTTGTCGAATGAAAGATTGCTGGATTAGGGAGAAAGGTAAGTTGGGTTGGATTCAGGGTGTTGGGGGGGGGGGGATTTATTACAGGACAACTTTACTTTTTAGTACTTCTGGAAAAACATATAATTATTATTTCTTGCTCATGTACACAATTAAAAGGCTCAATTTAATGGGCATAGTTTTATCGGATGCATTTGTAGCCCTAAATAACAATTACATGTGAAGAAGATGCATCATGTTGTCATTCTACTTTCAGGGTTATATACTCTGTCGGGATTTCTTTCTTATGTAACATGATATTTTAGAGGAATGAAAAAGAGTGTCTCTTTTTAAAAACAAATGTTGTGCCTCAAAATATGCCTGTGCCTGAATATGATAGACTATATAGAGATGTGGCACCAATTTTGCCAAAATATCTTTATTTTAATAATTTAGTTATTAATTATTTAGGACAGCTGGATTCATTTAGGTGAAAATGTTGATAAGTGCTTTCCCAAAATACATGATTTTGGAAGAGTAAAACCGTTAAAGTATTTGCATTTGACCCATTTACTTTATTAACCACTTAAGGACCCCCGCACGCACATATACGGCCACAGAATGGCACGTACAGGCACAAGGGCGTAAATTTACGTCCCCGCCCAAGTGCGGTTCGGGGGTCCCATCGGGACCCCCTCCGCGGCGTGCGGGGGTCCCCCTGTCTCTAGGAGCGATCCGGGATCTGCAGGCGGATGTCGGCGAATATCCGCCCCCCCCGCGATCGCTCCCAGCCAATGGGAGCGCGCTCCCAACCTGTCACTTCCTCCTCCTGTGTTTACACAGGAAGGAGGAAATGATGTAATCTCTCATCGCAGCGCTGTTTCCCAGCGCTGCTGATGAGAGAAGACACCACAAGTAAGTGTGCACCAACACAACACTGACACACACTCACATAGGCATATTAACCCCTTGTGATCGCCCCCCCCACCCCCCTGTCACAGTGTCACTAAATGCAGTGATCTAATCACTGCATTTAGTGTCAGTGTGACAGGCAGTGTAAAAAACAGTTAGTGTTAGGTTCAGGATAGCCCCCCACCCCCCCTAATAAAGTTTTAACCCCCTGATCACCGCCCTAGTTAACCCTTTCACTCCCTATTGCCAGCGTCACTAAGCGATCATTTTTCTGATCGCTGTATTAGTGTCGCTGTTCCCGCTAGGTAGCTAATTTTTTTTTATTGTGATTTTTTTTTTTTACTAAAGACATGTGGCTAAATAAATTTTGGCCTAAATGTTTGACTAAAATTTAGTTTATTTGATTTTTTTTTAACAAAAAGTAAAAAATAGTGGGTTTTTTTCAAAAATGTCGCTCTATTTTTGTATATAGCGCAAAAAATAAAAATCGCAGAGGTGATCAAATACCACCAAAAGAAAGCTCTATTTGTGGGAAGAAAAGGACGCAAATTTTGTTTGGGAGCCACGTCGCACGACCGCGCAATTGTCTGTTAAAGCGTTAAAGCGACGCAGTGCCGAATCGCAAAAACACCTACCCTAAACTCAATTTATCATGTGTTTGAAATGGGAACAATTAGATTCTCTGTTTCCGTTTTTTCTTGATCAAAGAACAAGTACTGTAAGCAGAATCTGAAGGATGGAGATAAACATATATGGAACTATAGCACCCTAACACAATTATAGATATGTGCTAAAGCTGCAAGGTGGAGCTAGCATGATGTTTTAATAAAACATCTGACAAATCTAATGAGGTGATTCATTTGATGAGATGTAGACACATTCATTTAATTCATCTAGAGTTTCTCAGGTTTTGAGTTGACATATTTCTAGGAAACATACAGGAGACATGTGTCAGGGTAAATTAAGGTAAAATAAAAAGTTAAATATTCTATAACTTGTGCTTGGCATAGAGGAAAATGTAAGTTTATTTCCTGTTCAAGTAAGAATGTTTTCAAAAATATATTTTAATAGTTTGATTATCAGTTTACAAAATGTAAAGCGAGTGAGCAGAAAAAAATATCAACCAAATCAATATTTGGTGTGACTACCCTTTGGCTTCAGTTCTTAGGCGGCGTACACACGAGGGGATATGTCCGCTGAAAACGGTCCGATGGACCGTTTCAGCAGACATCTCCGCTCGTGTGTATGGGCTAGCGGACAGATTTCTCCACCCGACAGATTTCAAAGCAAGCTTTGAAATCTATCCGGTGGAATCTGTCCGCCCGACATGTCTGCTGGTTAGTACACTTACCAGCAGACATGTCGGCCCCCACCGCCGCCGCGCCGCTGCCGAATGGATTCGGCGCATGCGCGGAAGTGTTTTACTTCCTGGTGCGGTGACGTGGCGGTGTCGCGGCGGCGTCAACGTCACCGCCGCGTCACCGCGCCGTCCGGCGGCGGGGAATTTGATCCGATGGTGTGTACACGCCATCGGATCAAACTCCCGATCGGACATATCCGATGGAAATGGTCCGCGGACCGTTTTCATCGGATATGTCCGATCGTCTGTACGCCGCCTTAGGGCCCTTTCACATGGGGCGGATCAGTATTGATCCACCCCGTGTGTGTCCGTCTGCTCAGCGGGGATCCTCCGTAAATCCCCGCTGAGCTGTCGGCTGACAGGGCGGTCCCCGCACACTGTGCAGAGACCGCCCTGTTTTTTCTCCGCTCTCCCCTATGGGAGAGCGGATGAATATGGACCGTGTGTCCATGTTCATCCGATCCGCTCTGCAGACGGAAGAAAAAATAGGGTTTTCTTCCATCCGCAAAAGCGGATCTTTGCAGAGGCGGATAATTATGGGTGTCAGCGGATGTTCATCTGCTGACACCCGCAATCACATAGGGACCAATGTATGTCCCGTTTTCATCCGCAACGGATGGATGAAAATGCGGACATATGGTCCGCACATGTAAAAGGAGCCTTACACTTGCACACTTTAAACACTTGCACACAGTCAGGGATTTTGTAGGATTAGAGTCAGGTGTATTTCAGGAGGAGGTGTATTTTATTACATTTTTTTAAGAAAAACAAACACTGGACTTATTTTGGTTACAAAGTTTTGTAAAGGACTCAATGGATGGACTTTTGTTTTTTACTTTATGGTTTACACTACACATTTATAATACAGAATAACTAATTGGTCACATATTATAACGGTTTATGGGGTCAGTTTTATATTTTTTATATGTGCTCGGTATTCATATATGAGTGAAATGCAGCACTTTATTTAGCTGAAGAATTACCTGTGCCTCAGTAAGCACATGGTCATGGCTACACTCTGAGCCTGAGCTCATGCTGCATTATAGACTCTGAGGTCTGCTTAGAAGCATCAAGGGAAAAGCCCTTTAGAAAAATGCATTGTGGCTAGGGAGACCACATTTCCAAACTACCATTCAGGGACACCCTCCTTTCCCAAAAATCAGCTTGTGCTGTAATGAATCACAGCACAGTTATTGGACACAAGAGGCAGGATTTATGATTTCTCCAATCACAAGCAGGGGGCAGGATTGTGCTCCTCCAGGCATTCCTGGCCAGGACAAGTACTGTCAGTGAGTAAATCAGTAATGTGGCGGCCTTTTTTGGGGGCATCAGTTTGGCCCGGGGATGGTTGTGTCAGTTTCATTCCAGGACACTGTATTGTCCTGGAATGAATGTGCCCGGGACAGATCTGCAAAATGCGAGACTGTCCCGGGCAATTCGGGACACGTGGTCACCCTAATTGTGACGGTATGCGAGGTGATGTAGTGGATAATCGCTACATTTCACCTCGCATTCGCTCTATTGTAAGGGAATAACCCAGAATCTGGCCCGGGTTTTTTCAGCCTCTGTAGCAGGCTGGGTTCTGGTCTACTTGAGTCCACACTGTATGGAGAGAAGACTATTTGTTTAGTTAGCACCGGACGTCAAGGATTTAATTTACTGTTTTGTTTATTTTTATTTTGTAAACCTCCTGTAAATAAACCTGGCATCCGCCAGATTTTTAAGAAAGTGCCCGTTTGCTGACTGTCATTCAGAAAAGGTGATGCCCACGAGCTAATCGCCCCACACGTGGTATAGAATGCAGGCATTCTCTGAAGATTTTCTGAAGATGAGGGAAATGTTAAAGGCCCTGCTTCAGGTCAATGCAGCCCAGTGGGAAACTAACCGCCAAGTCGCAGAGACCGCTGCAGAAGAGCGAGAGGCCGCTGCAGCACAACAGGTGGCCCAGCAGGACATGTACCGCCAAGTCGCAGAGACTGCTGCAGCACAACAGGCTGCCCAGCAGGCTGAACCGGCAGTTCGCAGAGGCTCTGGTGGAACTGAAAAGTTGGTATGTGCCTACCACCAGCAGAAGATGACACGTGCTGATGATATGGAGGCATACCTTGCGACTTTTGAGAGAGGTTTTTTTTTTTTTCAATATGTTTATTGTTTTTCAATCTTTAAAATGTCATATTTACTTACAAATTATCAACAAGTGCATTGTGCATGAAAGTGAATACCATTACTTAATGTTGTGTACACAGAGTGAATTAACATTCCATTACCCCCCCCCCCCCATATCTTCCCTCCCTCCCTCCCACCCCTCTAATACTACCCCCTCCCCCTACCCCCCCATACATCTATTTTTACTTTGATTTTACTTTGCTACCTATTATACAAGTGCTTTAATCTAGACTTTTGATAGAGTTGCTGTCCGCGAGGGATTGTCACAAGAACAGTGGGCGGGTCTGTTGGTTCCATTTCTGTCAGGAGAACCTCAAAAGGCCTATTTTGATCTGGAACTGGATAAGGCCCAGGACTAAGACTCTAAAGACAGAGATACTTGCATGCTTGGGTGTCACCATGGCAGTCCGGGCCCAGCGTGTGCATCAATGGACTTATTCTAGCAAGATTTTTAAGAAAGTGCCCGTTTGCTGACTTCATTCAGAAAAGGTGATCCCCACAAGCTAATTGCCCCAAAGCATTCACAGAGACAGTTGGACTATAACTTAAAGCCAGCCATACATGTTTAGAAATTTGGATGGTTCCGCAGGGATCATCTGAGATTCCATCCATTTATGGGTTCTTCCTACTCTTATCAAGTGCAATCAAATAGCTAATGACAGAGAGGAAATCCCTACTTTGGAAAGTGTATGTTACATATATGAGTTTCAAGTCTACACACTACCATTGGAAGGTAATGCCAAAATGATGCTTCTGCTGGCAAGAGACATTCCAGGAGTGCATAAGATACAAGAACAGCTCACAGGCGATCTTCATAATTATCCTTATGCCCAAAAGACTGACCTAGGTTCCAGAAAGAAACAGTATTCCATCACAGTGTGCGCATTTAAAATGATTGTTGAGAGACGCTAAGAAATTTCCTTCATCTTTAAAAACTTGTGCTTTGGGAACGCAGAAAGATTCCATCAATTAAATTTCCTGTGAAAATCATCTACAGTGAAACATCATCTCTACTATGACAGCCACAAGAATATTGGGTATAGTGAATTCTTTGGATAATAAACTGGGAGTGTTCTGCCAGACTTTTGTGCAATTTTTCTGTTTTATTGAAGTACATGACGTTATTATTGTTGTAAACTGACATCTAGTGGCAGTTTTGGACCACTACAGCTTGTTTACTTATGTGAATTAATATCTCCCTCTGTCCAACCCACCTGTTCAGTTCTAGTTAGTTTAGGCCTAGCTATATCCTTTTTTTTCTTCCATGTTTCCTCAGTCAGTCAGTGTTTTGCAGACTCGGGGCTTAGGAATGTCTTCTCACATTTCAAAACACTTGAAATGTGTACAGCAATTATTAAAATTGTGTTGGATTCAAATTCTGTGTTTCATTGAAGAGTTAATCAAAAAATATGTAAGTGCAGCGCAATAAAAAGTCCATATATAAAGAGAAATGAAGATGACACCCAGTGGTACAGCAAAAATCTTCAAAGGAAAGTGATGTCTCCTCCACCAACATGAGAAATTCTTCCTTACCATATGGGATGGAGCATTTGCATAACAAGTGGTCTAATCAGCTTGTTCTCACCATGGGGAAATGAATCCAGTAAAATGGTAGATAATTCGGTCCAATATAAAAAATAAAAATAAAAACCCTCTCAGTGTAGTCTGTATTTTATTCTGAAGATATCAAAAAATTCACCACAAACCATACTTCAATCTGAATACAGGCACAGTGATGAACTACAGGCTGGTATGGCGGGCAATGTAAAAAAAAAAATTGGATGTATTCCATGTGTATTCCAACTTTGCAATGCTTTTTACCAGAATTATAATTTCAGTTGTCGCCTGCATGGGGGTAGCCATGCATCGGCTGATCGCTCGCAGACACTGAAATTATAATTGTGATAAAAAGCATTGCAAAGTTAGAATACACATGGAATTAGACTGGCTAGCACTTCTAGGCTGTGGCTCTGGCTTTTTCCCCCCAGCGACTAAAAGTTGAGCTAGGCTTCTTTTACATCTACAGGTGCGGGCATGTTTCTGCACATGTCACTTGTAGGACAGTTTGTTTATTTCAATGTGCTGTCATAAAAAGCAGAAACCGCATTGTGCAGCAGAACTATGCCGTTTGGTGCACACGTGTTTGCTGCTTCGTGGGGGTGCCAATTACAGGTGATGGCACCGCAGAGCATCTGCTAAAGGGCAGCATTTGTGGATCAAATTTTCATAACTGTAAACCTAGTCTTACTCTTAAATTTGTGCCTGCTATAGGAAGTAGTGGTGCCCTGCTCTGCAGAGTTTTTCCTAAGTCAGGTCACTGTTTACTGTTAAGGGACCCAGAAAAGTAAGACATTTTCTGAACCCATGCTCAGGGTCAGTGACTCAAAGTATTGAAACCTTTAAATCGGTGTAACAGCCAGAATTTTCAGAAGTGAAACTCAGCGTGGCTTCTTTTTTGCTTTCGATGTGAGAAAAATGTTGGTAAAATATGACAGGAAAATACAACTTTTGTAATGTGCACTCTGCATCTTTGAACAATTTTTGGTTTAACATGACAGGCAAGTTTCAAATTGTTATTTCTTTTTCTAGATCACAAAGTGCTCCATTGTATTTTATTTTTGTAATTAGTCACCCACTAGCAGTATGCTGCCTTCAGCAGGCTCAGATTAAGTAGGTTACAATTTTATCACTGCTGTTCATTTTGAAATGTATGTAATTTGCATGGGACTCATTATATTTGGCCTGTGTATAGCATTGGGCTCCAGGGTTTGTGAAACAAACACATTTGTTGTTTTATAAGATCTTAACCTCTTCCCATCCAGCGTATATATATAATATACAAGCTCAATTTCAAAAAAGTTAAAGAGGAGCTCCAGCCGTGGGAAAAAAAATGTTTTAAAGTCAGCAGCTACTAACAGTGTAGCTGCTGACTTTAAATAAGGACACTTACCTGTCCTAGGCGCCCGCGCTGACGGCCCCCCCCCCGATGCCGGTCCCACGATCGCTCCGGGTCCCGCGCCGCCATTCACACTATGGGAAACAGGCAGTGAAGCCGTACGGCTTCACTGCCCATTTCCTAGTGCGCCTGCGTGAGTCTCACGCTGGCTTGTGAATGGGCGCGCTGCTCTCTGAGAACACACACAGTTCCCAGGAAGCAGCGCGCCCATTCACAAGGAGAAGAACAAGAAGAAAACACACCGCGGTTCAGGAAGAGGCAGATTACGGACTTCCGCATAGCAACAGCTATTTCGGGTGAGTATTTTTTTTTTTTTTCAGGTTTTTTTTTTTTTTTTCAAACAACATTGTAAAATGTTGTTATGCTGGGTGGAGCTCCGCTTTAAATCTACATAAAAAATTAATGCAATAGTTTGCAAATCACATAAATCCATATTTTATTTACAATATAAAACATATCAAACTGAGAACATGTCTCAGGGCAACATAATGCTGGCAAAGTACCGTAAGTGGTACTAACAGGGAAGAGATGGAAGAACTTTTTGTGACTAAGTTAATTGACAATTGGCCAGTAACATGATTGGGTATAAAAAGCGCATTTTAGAGAGTCGGAGTGTTTCAGAAGTAGCTGGGCAGAGGTTCACCAATCTGTGAAAGGCAAATTTTCAGAATAATGTTCCTCGACATAAAATTGCAAAGCCTTATATATATCATCAAAGGATTCAGAGAATCTGGAGAAATTTCTGTACGCAAGGGACAAGGCCAAAACGCAATATTGAATGCCGGTGATCTTTTAACCTTGCATTAAAAACAGGTATGATTCTGTGATAGACATCACTGCATGGACTCAGGAATACTTCCAGAAATCACTGTCAACACAGTTCCCAGCCTCTTTTGTCCCACCTAGGAGCCCAGGACCGCTGCAAGCAGTTAGGTCGGTTAAGTACAACAGAGGAGGAGGTCCATCTGTTCCTCTCCCTCCTCTGTGACGAATGTAGCTGGAAGCAATGAGGATTTTGTCACTTCTGGTTTCAGTTCTTTGGCTTCCCATTACTGGCCAGGGAGGCCTATGATTGGCTGCATGGGAGGCAGAGGAGGGATCAGGGGTCCAATAGACCCCTGATTTCTTAATAAAAAGTACCTGTTACTGCCCAAGTTATCACAAGGGATGTTGTTCATCCCTTTTGATAGCAATAAAGTTGAATAGAAAAAGTGTAAAAAAAATTTAATACAATAAATTAGAAAAAAATGAAAGTGTCCTCACACAAATGCGAACGTGTATGTATGCTCATGTATGCGTATGTAAACAGTGATTGCACTTCACGAGAGGAATCACTACAAATGTCAGAGTGAGAACAATATTTTTAGCGCCAAAGCTCAAGTTCAACTTTGAATTGGTAATGTGTGAAGAGTCACCTTTGGAGATTTTCAGATACCATAGTTTGTGGTCAGCAAGCTAAATTTTACATCTTGATATGTTTGGTATTTTTTTTGGTATTTATTTAGCACAACATCGTCTTTTATATTTTACCAAACGTTGTGTTTGTGAGTACTAAAATTTACTAAAGTGTATTTTTTCCTGAAAATTTGCATTTGATAAACACTTGCTTAACCACTACATCCCCAGAAGGTTTTACCCCATTCCTGGCCAGGCGAAATTTCAGCTTCCGGCACTGCGTCGCTTTAACTGACAATTGCAACGTGACTCCCAAACAAAATTGGTGTCCTTTTTTTTCCTCAAATAGAGCTTTCTTTTGGTGGTATTTGATCACCTCTGCGTTTTTTTTTTTATTTATAAACAAAAATAGAGCGACAATTTTGAAAAAAAAACACTATTTTTTACTTTTTGGTGTAATAAATACCCCCCAAAACATATAAAAAAAAAAATTCTTCAGTTTAGGCCGAAACATATTCTTCTACCTAAAAAAAAATCGCAATAAGCGTTTATCAATTGGTTTGCGCGAAATGTATAGCGTTTACAAAATAGGGGATAGTGTAAAGGCAATTTTATATATATTTTTTTTTTACTAGTAATGTCAGCGATCTGCGATTTTTTTTTTTCTTTATTGGGACTGTGACATTATAGCTGACACATCGGACACTTTTTGACATTTTTGGGACCAATCGCATTCATACAGTGAACAGTGCTATAAATGTGCACTGATAACTGTATAAATGTGACTGGCAGGGAAAGGGGTTAACCACTAGAGGGCGGGGAAGGGGTTAAATGGAAGGGGTTAAATGTGTAGCCTAGTTTGTGTTCTAACTGTAGGGGGAGGAGGGTGACTGGGGGAGGTGACCGATTGTGTCCCTATGTACAAGGAACACAGATCGGTCTCCTCTCTCCCTGACAGGACGTGGAGCTCTGTGTTTACATACAGAGCTCCACGTCCCTGCTCAGTTACTGGCCAATCGCAGGTGCCCGACGGCGATTGTTGCCGCCGGACACGCGCATCGTGATCAGAACAACTGAGCTACCTTGCCGCCGTCAATTGACGGTGGCTGGTAGACAAGTGGTTAAAGCAGAGGTGTACAAAAGGAAAACGTGTAGCACTAAACTGAAGATAAATAGCAAATAATAACATATGCAAAAATTGACACCGTAGGTGCACTTAGAGTGTCTCTAAATGGTGATAAGTCCAAATAAATCAATACAGAGTGACTGAGTGTAGGTGCAATCTGGATGGTCCACCACCGTAGAGGAAACTCAGGAGGCTTACCAGATGGATAGTGACCAAGGTAGGTATACACCTAATTGGTCAACTAAGGCTTAAATGAGACATCAAGGGTCGCTCACATGGGAACTCCGGTGGAAGAGAGATGATGAAGGTATCCAATCAAATGAAGAACCAGACACAAAAAACTTTCGCTTCTTAGTACATGTAGCCGACAGGATGACTCAGAGGGCCCATTGGTAAGGAGGAAAGTAAAAAAGCAAACATAGTGTAACTCTGATAAAAAAGTTTTTACTATAAAAAGAAAGTATTGCACTCACATTTGGTATGAACAATCATGGGCATATACGTATATAGGCAGTAGGATCAATCAATTCCCGACGCGTTTCGTTTCATAAAACATCTTCATGGGGATTGTCATACTGCATAAAAAAGACCCTTTATATATAGTGAGACCCTCTGTCTAATTAGCAGTGAAGCCGAACAAAACGGGGTGGTTCACCACTGAGCACTTCCGGGTAGGGGAAGGAAGATGGCCGCTGCAGCGTGCGCTCCACACCCTCACTTCCGTATAGGGTGTTGGAGCGCACTCATGGAGCGTGTAAACGCCATCAAAATATAATTACAAAGATGGGACATTCATCCAAAACCACCTACTATTGCGGGGTATTGAACAGAAACGGTCCCGGCTCTTTCAGACTCCCGGACTGATTATCCCTATGCGCTCCAAGTCACGCATCAATGGAGCGCACAGGGACAGCTAAAATGACACCAGGTGACAGCTAGAAACTGTTTAAAAATTGGGGGATGGCAATATCAAGATTGATTAATGAATGCATTCACGTCCCACTCCACGTTTAAGCCATGTGGGACGTAAGTGCGCAAAACATAAATCCAATAGGTTTCCAACCTAGAGACCCCCCTAATCTTAGCACCTCCCCTCCAAGGTGCTGTATATTTGTCTATGATTAGGAACTGGGTACCCTTTGGGTTGCGAGCATGACATTCTCGATAGTGGCGGGGTACTGTATGCTTAGTGCAACCACCTATAATCTTGCTAATATGTTCACCTACCTGTACGGAAAATGCACGTATAGTGCGTCCCACGTATTGCTTTCCGCACGGGCAGGTGATAAGATACACTATGTGTGTTGATGCACAAGTGCAGAAGCATTTAATGGGGTAAACTCGCCCTGTTGAGGTAGAACTAAATTCCAGAGATCTAGTTCTACCACTGATATTGAAGTGGCATACGTTACACTTCTTACATGGGAAGTAACATTTCATATCTTGAAAGAAGACAAGGCGGGTGGGTGGGTCAATAACATTTGGAGCAATACTATTCCTCAATGATGGAGCCCCCTTAAAAATGATTTTGGCCGTATCGGGTAAATTAGGTCCGAGAACTTTATCATTCTTAAGTATACCCCAATGCTTGTTAATGATGGTTTTGACATCTTTATGTTGTGTAGAATAGGAAGTTAAAACCGAAAACTTAAAAGAATTATCAGGTTCTCGTGGGGGTTTTTGAGATAATAGGGACATCCGATCAGTGGTTCCCACCTGTTGTAATTCAAGGTCTACCACTGAGGTATCATACCCTTTTTCAATAAACCTCTCCTTTAAAACCTGAGCCTGTATAAAATAGGTCTCAAGATCGGTACAATTTCTACGTAGGCGTAAAAATTGGCTACGAGGGACAGAGTCCAACCAGGATCGGTGATGACAACTAGTGTTGAGCAGAATATGCCATATTCGATTTCGCGATATATTTCGAAAATATAGTCGAATATTCGAGATATATTCGCTAAATACGAATATTCGTGATATATTTTAGAAATGAAATCATTGCGAATTTTCGCTATCGCGAATGCGAATGCGAATTGCGAATGCGAATGCGAAATTTCGAGAAATGCGGAATGGAGCACTCTGATTGGCTCAGAATATTCGTGATATATTACAATATAAAATAATTGCGAATATTCGAGAAATGCGGAATGGAGCACTCTGATTGGCTCAGAATATTCGTGATATATTATAATACACAATAATTGCGAATATTCGGCAAATGCGGAAGGAGCACTCTGATTGGCTCAGAATATTCGTGATATATTACAATACAAAATAATTGCGAATATTCGAGAAATGCGGAAGGAGCACTCTGATTGGCTCAGAATATTCGTGATATATTACAATACAAAATAATTGCGAATATTCGAGAAATGCGGAAGGAGCACTCTGATTGGCTCAGAATATTCGTGATATATTACAATACAAAATAATTGCGAATATTCGAGAAATGCGGAAGGAGCACTCTGATTGGCTCAGAATATTCGTGATATATTACAATATAAAATAATTGCGAAATTTCGAGAAATGCGGAATGGAGCACTCTGATTGGCTCAGAATATTCGTGATATATTACAATACAAAATAATCGCGCGATATCGCTATTGCCGAATAATCGCATTGCGAATTTTCGGGAATATAAAATGAGCGCTGCAGCTACTCGGCCCAAGGTCTCTAATCATACCAGCAATGCTTTTAGACGTCGATGGGGATCTCTAGGATGTGATCTGTTCTAAAAAAAAATTGAAAAAATACGAATATTCGAAATAGCGAATATTCGCCGCGATATTCGCGTTATTCGCGAATACTCGAATATGCAATATTCGTAGCGAATATTCGCAATGCGAATATTCGTGAGCAACACTATTGAAGACATCCTGCAAACATGAATTATTATTAATGTCCCTTATTAATGTCTTCTGTAACATATGAATTATGATTCACTATTAGCCACCCTACACCCAAAAGGGCATAGGGTGGATTTCGACCCAAGAGTTTTTGGTGCTGCTGGCACAAGAGTATCTCTCATCCTTCAAACGTCTCTGGGTGTCACGGGCCATTCTGTTACATCTCTCCCCTTTCGGTGGGAGACGGACACAGGAGGGAACCCCAAACGGGTTGACTCCGAAGTCCGTCCGTAGTTCCAGTCCTCCAATGCTGGTATCCATGCTGCACCCCAAATAAATGGCTCCAAACTGAGCATTACTCACCCCGCCAACCTCTGCCTCTCTGTGAACACGCCTGCCGCTGGGGAGAAGGCAGGGTGGCTGGGCTCAGTCTATCATGCTGTTGGGGGTCTGGGCCAACTGCCCCCCCTTCCTGGGGTATGTCAGTGGAGACTGAAGTCCCATCCACTGGTGCTTGGTGAAAACCCCCCGGTGCTTGCAAAGAAACGCCGACATCCTCCTGTCCCAGTCATGTACCATTTTCTGGGGTTGTGCCAGTGGAGACTGAAGTCCCATCCACTACCCCAGGGTCCCCCTCTTCTGCTAGTTGGGAGCAGAGGCCCGGGGCACCCTGCTCTGTTGCCAGTGATTCAGCTGGGGGTACAAGCTTTACCACCTCAGCTTGTTGCTGTAGAGAGGGGCCAACCGCCCCGGCTCTCTGGAACTCCACACCATCCGCTTCGGCTTTAGGGATGAAAATCTTAAAAACAGCAAAATGTATTTGTCTCCTTTCAGTTGGTGCTGCTGTGACTTCTGCTGCTGCAGAACCTCTTTGCGCTAGCAAATGTGCATCCACAGCTGCTATAACCCGGTCTATGATCTCCGGTGGAGGGTTAGGACCATAATGTGCCAGTCTTAGTTCAACAGCCCGATAAAAACTTGCTTCCTCGGGTGTCCTGTCCGTTACGGCGGGCCTTTTCGCTCTATCCATTTCGACAAGTTCTGCGATAATGTCCCTTTTCTTACGGTTGCTGGCCGGTCTGCCCCAGCTCTCCAGTAAGTCCATGAGGGAAGAGAGCTTCATCCGTTCATACACCGTCTCCATTGTTCTGTGTCCTTGTAGCCGTCCTTCTGGTGATGGAATCATCCCACTGCTGTGCCACCAATGTAACGGTTACCACCGCTTACGACTTTCAATCCATCCACGACAAGCTTATCTGACACACTCCGACAACATTGCATACACGATCCATATCCTTTCCCAGAATAAGACGAGACAGAGCTCCGTTCTTGAATCCAAAGATATGACAATTTATTAGTAATTTCTCAGCTTCTTATATACAGTACAGCATAATACAGTTAATCACAGGACAATGTAGTCTCCACCCCCCTTCACACCATGGGGGGCTTCAATCACACTCTAAAAGGCATTCAGGTAAGCTAACCATGTAGGCCGGTCGGCACCGCATCTTTATCACACAATGGCAGTGAGAGTGGGTGTAATCCACACCTTCAACGGAAGGTCTTTACAGTGAATAGCTAACACCTTTAGGTATTTCAATAGCATATTATACAAAGGTATGACTCACTCTGGTCTTGTAGACCTGAATTAACACCTTTTTAAAAGCATGTGTGCCCAGATTGAATAGCTAACAGCTTTTGGTATTTGAAGACATCCTGCAAACATGAATTATTATTAATGTCCCTTATTAATGTCTTCTGTAACATATGAATTATGATTCTTTGTCACCCTATGGCCCTAGTGGACATAAGGTGACCCTAGACATAGGAATATCTCGGTCTGTCATGGTGCATTCCGTTACAATCGTAAATATGGATTCCATTTTGAATGTCCTGGGAGTTATATAATGATTTAAAATTGTCAGGTCCAAAACAGGTCTGAGTTCTCCTGATGCTTTGGAAACCAAAAAGATTGGAGAGTATACCCCTTCCCCGTTTTATGGGTACTGGCGAAATCACATTCTTTTGTTGTAAGCCAGTTAAATATTCTTGTAAACATTTTTTTCCTGGTCCTTCGGCCAATCTGTGCAAACCACTATATTGGAGGTTTCTTCTGAAAGGATATTTTGTAGCCGTATTTCAGCGTCTTGTGGACCCACTGGTCCTTGACTATTTCCGCCCATACCCTCCAAAAGGATGTTAACCTGGCGCCCACTTGGGGAGGATGGGCGGTTAACCCGTCAAAAAGACTTCTCAGGCTTTTTCGCTGTCTGTGCTGCTCTGGACTTTACATTCTGCAAAAAAGAACCCTTCCAGTTTCTCCAGAAGAGTCTAGCGTACTCCCGTCCGGGTCTATATGACCTGGCATCATAGGTCCTCTTGTAATCTGGTTGAGCTGGCCAGGTGGTCTGCTGTCTCCTCTTGGGTCTCTGAAGCATCAGACCCGGTTTTCCCCCTGTTGCTCGACTAATAGCCTCTTCCAGGGTCTTCCCAAATAGCACCTTGCCATTGATCGGGATATTACAGAGACTTAATTTAGAAGTACTGTCGGCTACCCAATGACGTAACCAAAAGGCCCTTTTGGCTGTCACTGCAAATGCCATGATTTTTGCGAGTAGCTTTACTAGATCTATAGAAGCTTCTGCTATGAAATCGGCAGCAAGGTCGAATTCCTCCAGTGTTTGTATGACCACTTCTGATTTCCTGCCCATCTTCAGGGCTGTTTGTATCCTTGTGGTCCAGACCTTCAACGCTCTGGCTGGACGGTATGCTGAACCAGCAGAGGAAAAGACCTTTTTCAGGTCTGTATCCGCACGCCTGTCCATAGGATCTCTGAATGTTGTGGTATCCTGTAATGGTAAGGCAACTTGTCTGGCCAGGCATTGTAAGGTCGCATCTATACCCTGAGGGGAACCCCAAAGGGCCGCTTCTGTGGGTTTAACAGGATATAATATTGAAACACGATTCTGCACGTTCGCCCTTCTTTCCGGTCTGTCCCATTCATCTTCGAACCACTTTAGAATTTCAGGCAAAAAGGGGAAAGGTAACCCCTTGTCTCTTACGACTCGGAAAAAATCTTTACATCTTTCCAGGCGGCTGAGTATCCTGATCCCAGACTATGGCTTCTTTTACGCCGTGACGAATGAATATTAAAAGTTGAATAAAAATTCAGGAGGCTCTTCAGAGTCCAACAATTCTCATTATAGCCCTTCAAAGTCTGGAAATTCATCTTGCATGAGGGTCCGCTCTGAATTTGGTTTTAGATTTTGGGGTTTTGCCAACTGAGGCCGATTGTATCCCCTCTGTGACTGCATCTTTGAATGTAACCTTTAATCCCTTGCGCCTCAGCCTCTCTGTCTGCAGCGACGTTTCTAATGCAGCCGATGCACAAAAGTTTGCCAGGTTCGGAAGGCGCTGAACATGCCCAACAAAGACCGTCATCTGGGCGGGGTCAAAGTTCTGCTACAGTCTTGGGCTGGCTAGGTTTGCGAGCTGGGCCAGAATGGGACTTTTTTTCTCCGTGTAAGTCTTGTTTTAGGGCTTCTACTCCTAAAAAGACGACCAAGAAACATGTTTTTAGCTCTTGTTATTGCACTCTTTTACTATGGCCCCCGTCGACCCCTCCTACCTTTCCGGTGATCTTTGTGCATTCTGGGGCTGTGGTGAGCTCATGCTGCATAAATGAGAGGATACCGTAATACGGAGCTGATCACAAAATAATGGAATTTTATAAACACTGTCTATCCGTATCGTTTATAATTAATATTATTAAACTCATTATTAATTAATAAGACTGACTTTATGCAGTAAAGAAAATGGCCAGAGGATGGCAGGAGTTACACAGGCATATACAGAACACTCTTGCAGTAAAGAGAATGGCCACAGGGTGGCAGCAGTTACACAGGCATATACAGAACGATCTTGCAGTAAAGAGAATGGCCACAGGGTGGCAGCAGTTACACAGGCATATACAGAACGATCTTGCAGTAAAGAGAATGGCCACAGGGTGGCAGCAGTTACACAGGCATATACAGAACGCTTTTACAATAAAGAGAACGCTGTTGAAGGGGAAAAAAAACAAAAAAAACACACAATCTCTCCACCTGGGAGACTTACCGACGCCCTGTTCAGAGCTAGTATGTGAGCCCACTGAGCTCTCTGCCTGCCGAAGTTTTTCTAGCTCAGCTTTCCTGAAGTACAGACAGGCATCCAAGCAGCAGCCACCACAGCCCCCTCGCCCAAAACAGTAAGCTCCATAAGCTATTATGTGCCCGCAGCTCATGCACCCGAGCGTCCAGTGTCATGAAGGGTCATCCTTATCATTTTTCTGGACCTTCCACGCCAGGAGAGGCCTGAACCTTGGTGGGATGGTTCGGTAGGGGGGTTTATTTCTCTCTTTCCTTTGTCAGAGTCTGGTGGTCTGGTCGTCCGACCAAAAAAAATGAACAAGGACTGGGGAGGAGGGGCCCCCTACTTATTAGCTAAGAAGAAGGTGGTACTGGTGGACCGGAGGAGGGGATTAACCCCATGGTGTGCTGATGTGAGGCTGGCCTGGAAGTGTGTGTGTGATATCTATATCTATCGTCAACTAAACAATTGACCTTTACTTTTTTTTTATTTGTATAAAATATATATATATATATATATATATATATACACACACACATATATATACATACATACACACACACAACACCACCAACAATAGACAGACAGTCACATATATAATAATATTAAATAAAAACAAAACAAAAAATATATATCCACACACACAAAATCTAAAATGTAACATTTAACCACTTGACCACTGGGCACTTAAACCCCCTTAACCACTTGCTCACTTTAGGACGTCATATGACGTCCTCCACTTTGTGTGGGGATATCTGAGTGATGCCTGAAGCCACAGGCATCATTCAGATATTGCCATCTTCAGCCGGCGATTCTGTGCACCATAAGAATTATCAAAGCGGCGGTTTCACCGCTTGATAATTGTTATAGGTGGCGGGAGGGGACGTCCCCCCTCCTGCCACCATCCGTTGCTTCTCCGGGCTCTCCTGTGCCATCGGGGGCCCGGAGAGCGAATCGGCCAGCGCTCGTTGGTGAAGCATAGAGATGACCGCTGACCAGAAGGTCACAGTCATCTCTATGACCGTCGGAGGACCGGGCGTGACGTCATCACCGGGAATGTAAACACAGCCGCAATCGCGGCTGAATGCATTAGATCGGTGATTTTTTTTTCACAATCTAATGCTTTCCAGCCTGGAGGAGAGATCTCTCCATAAAGAGGACCTGTCACACACTTTTCCTATTACAAGGGATATTTACATTCCTTGCAATAGGAATAAAAGTGATGAAAAAAAAGTATAAAAAAATAAAAACACCCCTGTCCTGGTCGCTCGCGTGCAGAAGCAAACACGCATGCAACCCCCGCCCACATATGTCAGCACCGTTCAAAACCACGTGAGGTATCATCGCGTGCGTTCGAGTGTCAGCAACAATTCTAGCACTAGACCTCCTCTGTAACTCAAAAATATTAACCTGTCAAAAATGTTAAAGCGTCGCCTATAGAGATTTTTTAAGTACAGAAGTTTGGCGCCATTCCATGAGTGTGCGCAATTTTAAAGCGTGACATGTTAGGTATCTATTTACTCAGGGTAACATCATCTTTCACATTATACAAAAAATTTGGGCTAACTTTACTGTTTTCATATTTTTTAATTCATGAAACTGTTGTTTTTCCTAAAAAAAGGCGTTTGAAAAATTATTGCGCAAATGGCGTGCAAGAAAAAATGTTACAATGACCGCCATTTTATTCCCTAGGGCAGTGATGGCGAACCTTGGCAACCCAGATGTTTTGGAACTACATTTCCAATGATGCTCATGCATGCTGCAGTGTAGTGGAGCATCATGGGAAATGTAGTTCCAAAACATCTGGGGTGCCAAGGTTTGCCATCACTGCCCTAGGGTGTCTGCTAAAAAAAAAAATATATAATGTTTGGGTGTTCTGATCATTTTTTTAGCCCAAAAATTTTGATTTTTACATGAAGGAGAAACGTGCCAGAATAGGCCCGGTGATTAAGTGGTTAATAACCAGACAAATTTTCAGCTTTTGGTGCTCTCACAGTTTTGAATGACAATAGATGTCATTATTATGTCCAAGGATGCCAGAAAATCTCCCGGATGAAGTGCATCCTGAACTTTCGTACCCACAACTAAGCCATTGAGGCCCTTAAGGTCCAGGATTGGACGGACTCGTCCTTTTTTGGGACTACAAACATATTGGAGTAGAATTCCTGAAACCTTTCTGGCAGTGGCACAGATACTATTACCCCGCGCCTCAGCAGATCCTGCACTGCCCGTAAAAGGGCGTTCCGACGTGCCGGAAGTTGATGAAGGATTGGAGGTAAAAAAAAAAAAAAACTGTTTGTTGGACAAGAAAGAAACTATCTTGTACCCTGATGAAACTACTTGGCAAACCCACTGGTTGGAAAGCAGGTAGGTCCATTGAGCTGCAAACTCGTGAAGGCAACCCCCACCCGAGAGTCGGGCGGGGGAAAACCTTCATGCTGTCGCAGATTTGTTCGCAGGTTTGATTTGGCTTGCAAACCCAGTGACACTTTTGACCCTCAGCCGGCCCCTTGCCAGCCTGGAAACGCTTACCTGCGGGTCCAGACTGACAAAAAAAACGCTGCCGAGCAGAAAAAGAAGGCCCTGGGGCCTACGGCGTGGCTCCTTCTTTTTCCTGGATTGTGGGAACAGGGAGTTCTTATCTCCAGTGGCATTCTAAATGTTGTCGAGCGAGGCTCCGAATATCCTCTCACCCTGGAAGGGCAAATCTGACAGAGCCTTCTTGGAAGTCTGGTCCGCGGACCAACATTTTAGCCAAATCAGGCGACGTAGTACCACAGCTGATACTGAGCTGCATCGCAGACATATTTAAGGCCATGCACCAACTGCTAGGCCAATTCCACACAGACCGGGGAAGCCTGTTCTTTGCCAACTCCGGGTACAACAATTTTGCCCATTCTGTAAGAGTCTGACACCAGGGCCGCAGCCAATACTGGTCGCAAGGCTGACCCCAGCATGGTGAACAAGGCCGGGCCACTGCTTTGGACCTCCTGTCTGCAGATACCTTAAAGGCAGAGGTCCTCTCTACCAGAATCATGGTGAACTTGTTCAACCTGGATATCAGGGGGTCCACCACCTGGGAAGTGGCCCATTTTTTCAGAAGGCTCTCCTCAAAAGGGTAATGGACCACCATGCATTTTGGGACCGAAAAAGCCCACTGCGGTCGTTACCATTCCTTGTCGATAAACTTATCAAGATAAGTTACGTAAGGCGACACCTTAGCAGTGCGGGTCGGCTTGTGGGACCCAAAAGGGACTCACCTCAGTAGATGCCCGGCAGTATCCTCCAGCTTGAGGGTTTCCCGCACTGTGGTGATAAGTTCTCCAACAATCGCCTTTTCCTGCGCTGACCCGGACACATAGTCCTCCCCACTGTCCAAATGGTCCTGCTCCGCATCCTCTGGTGGGGGAGGTGGCGCTTTTCGCCCCCCTTACGTCCACACACCGCTTTCACCCTGGGAAAAAAAAGGGATTCCAGGACTGCCGACAAAGCGCTTCACAGGCACCACAGTTGCAGGGGCACCAGTTGCTATCACAGGGATGTCTGGGGAAGAAGCGACAGCCATCCAGGGACTAAGTCAAGTTAAACAAAAAAGGCCCACCCTCCTTGCTGCTATAGGCCGAGGGGTTCCCCAGAGGACTCACTGCCCTGACCCAGGCACTGCTCAGCGCTGCGGTCCGCTCTACTCCTGCACAGAGTGTGTCGAGGTGATCTGCTGTTTGCGCCGTTCAAAATGACAAAAACATCGCTTGAGGCCAAAACTAATGCTAGAATCACACAAAGATTGCCGCCATCCACCTCAGAAAAAGAGCGCAAGCTAAAAGAAAATCGCTGCCCGCTGTATAAGTAGCAGAAAAAGCACGGCTACGAGAAAATTTCCGCCAGCTGAATTAGCACTAGGAACAGAGCTACCACGGGAAAATGGTGCCAGTGCATCCAAAATGGCGCAGATCGTTCTGAGGTGAATCAAAAAGGCTGCAAAAACACTGGGCCTCCGAGCGGAGGCCCCCCACATTGCAGGTCACACACACCAGAGTGGACCCCGACACTAGCGCAGCCCCAAGCCAGGACCGGGAGCCCCCCCAGTGACCCCCCGGTCAGGTACACATCAGGCCCAGCAAAAGCATGGGGAGGAGGGATGGACGGGGAGGAGGGATGGACGGGGAGAGAGGAAAGGGAGGGCAAGAGACCACCTAATGGACCACCCGAGGAATGCCCAGCTGTTCCATCCTGTCAAAACAGGAGGAACCTTACTTACCTGCTAGGGCTGCTGGACGCGTTCCTGACAGACCCATCACCGAGCAGTATGGAGTGGCTGTTGGCCACGGCCTACTGTGACTCTGACAGCTGTAGCCCGGTCATGTGTGAGCCCTGGAGCAAACGGGGCATGTTGTGGCTGACTCAGTGCGTAGCTAAGGCCTGCTCAAGCTTGATGGCTGGACTGGGGAGACTACAAGGATCTATATTATCCAGCCTGTCACCCAGCCGGCAGTTGATAGTAGATCTCAAGATCAAAAAGTAGAAAGAAAAAATAAAACTAAAAACTAAACGTAAAAGTTCTCCAGGACCCTAGGGAGCCAGGTCCTTCTCCTATTCTAGCTCAACTGAGCTGCCGACTGCAGGGTGAGGGGTTATAGCCAGAGGGTCCGCCCCCTGGGTGGTACTGTTCAGCTTTGCTGTGTTACAGGTTTTACCTGTTTAACATGTCTGCCTAGTTTTCTCCTGATAGACGGGACATGACCCTGTCAAGAATTAATGGAGCTGTGTCCGTTCATGAACGAAAAAGAGAAAACACAATAAGCATATATTGATTCGATTGTGCAAAAGTTATAGCATCTACAAGCTATGGGATATTTTTATTTATCATGCTTTCTAGTAATGGAGGTGATCAGCGACTTATAGCAGGACTGCGAAATTGTGGCAGAGAAATCGGATACTGACATATTTGACACTTTTTGGGGACCAGTGACACTGGCAGGGAAGAGGTTAACACCAGGGGCGATTAACCCATTTCTGCAATTTGGCTCTGCTTCGTTTTATCTGACAATTACGCTGTCGTGCGACATTGGCTCCCAAACTAAATTGGCATCCTTTTTTTCCCCACAAATAGAGCTTTCCTTTGGTGGTATTTGATCACCTCTGCAATTTTAATTTTTTGTGCTATAAATCAAAATAGTGACAATTTTGAAAAAAAAATCAATATTTTTTACTTTTTGCTATAATAAATATCCCCAAAAAAAGATTTAAAAAATCCTCAGTTAAGGCCGATACGTATTATTCTTACATATTTATATTTATTTGGGAGGGGTTAGAATGGTACGCTCTAGGCACCCAGAAAATGTGAGTAACCATAGAGGTGGGAGCATACCCTGAAGGGGAGCGTGAATTGGGTGTCATCATCTGTTGTAGAAAATCAAGCACTTTAAGGCTGGGTTCCCTGCATCCAATTCACAGTAGCAGGAGATATTGAAAGGCACTCTATGGAGTCGGTTGACATATCTCCGCTGTGGCTCCGGTGCCAATTTGCACAGGAGCCCTGTGTTTTTTGGTCCGTTTTAAGGTCTGAATTTGGCCAAATATTCGGGCTGAAAAGCGGACCTGAAATGCACCTGACCCCTTTCTGTGAGCCACATGCAGCGATAGTGTGAACCCAGCTTGGGGCTGGGTTCACACTTGTTCCGACAACGCTCCTACATTGGGAGCTCATGTAGCATGACGTGTGAAAATCAATGTTGGGTTCACACTTGTCCTACAAACGCTCCTACATTGGGAGCTCATGTCGCATGACATGTGAAAATCAATGTTTCCCTATGAGAGCTGTCTTAACTGGTCTTACACAAGTCGGTCCGACTTTGAGGCTGGGTTCACACTTTTTCCGACAACGCTCCTACATTGGGAGCTCATGTAGCATTGCGTGTGAAAATCAATGTTTCCCTATGAGAGCTGTCTTAACTGGTCCTACACAAGTCAGTCCAACTTTGAAAATGCTCCCTGTACTACTTTGGTCCTACATTGATCCTACTTCAGCCCATTGAATATCATTGAAGTAGGACCAAAGTAGGAGCCTTGTCCTAACCATCCAACTTTTGCCATCTGACATGTGATTACAGCACCAGTAAAAGGAATTTATCTCACTCTAGGATTGTTTTGATTGGTCAAAAAACAAGTCAGTCTATCACAAAGTAGGACCAAAGTAGTATCCTGTTCATGAAAGTAGGATGGATGTAGGATGGATGTAGGATCAATGTAGGACAAATGTCGCAGAGCAAAGTAGGATGAAAGTCGTGTAGTGTGAAATATTGCTTTAAGAAGCATGGGCGGTGTCATGGACCATGAAATACTGAAGTGTTTCTACGTGAAACCCTAATTCATGTATTTCAGAAGATGGGACATTACGGATAGTTCATATTCCAGCATGTCTTGTAAGATTACAGGAGATTTTATTCTGAACCGCAGCCAGGTCAATAGACTCAGAAGAGATACTCATTGTCCATTGTGTGATAACCCTATCTAAAAGCGTTTTGATTATCAGGTGTAAATGTCTTCTGCCCTGTCTCAACTCTCCAGACGGTTCCATTGTTCTGTGGCTACATTGATTGCCCCCCTGGGGCTTTTGTCTGAATACACATAGCAGTCTTTCTATTCAAACCTTTCTGACCAATCTCTGCTGGGTCATTTTTAAGTCCTCATTTGCATGGTTGGGGAGGACCTGATGGGGAACTGTCTGGACTTTGAAAGGGACCAATAGGAAAGCAGTTGTTGGGGGCGGGATGTTCCAAATCCTGTATAAAAGTGTGCTGTGTACTTTCAATAAAGTGTGTCCTGTTTACATCCAGCATTAAGCCTTGGCTCATGTGTGGATTATTCTGTGATTCCAGGGATATTCCTACTCGTGGAATATTGGGTGATTTTCTTTTATAGGAGAAGAAGGGAATGGATGACGGGGATGAGCGGGATTTTCCCTTCTACTTTCCTTTACACCAGGATTCCAAGCAGACACTGGGAACAGTGAATAGAAGGCTGGTACACCCGGCTTAAAAGAAATACACTGAAAGAACTACTGGAAGTTTGTGGAAGGATTGCTAGCAACAAAACCAAGCGGGTCATCATAGCAGAATTAATGGAGCTAGACCAGGAGAACTTGGTTGCAGCAACGCCAGCAGTACAAGAGATGGAGACACCAGTTATTCAGGAGGAGGAATCACCAGCCAACAAGCAAATAAGAGAGAAACTAGCATGGTTCGGTCCGAACCCAACGGCGGATGTGGTGCTGAAAGTGATGGACCGGTTAGCGGAGGAGGCTAAACAAATAGAGACGCAGAGCTACAGTTAAACCTGGCAGCAGTCCAACAAGCAGCCACACATTCTCCAAACAGTGAATACAGTACAGCAGACACAAGGAAGATTCCGTTTAGCGCTTTTGATGAGAAAGAACGAGAGCGGCAACATGAGCTGAGAATTGCAGAAATATGACGATCGGTGACAACGCCTAAAGAAGCAGCACCAAATGAAAGACAAGGAGAGGTACACATACCAGTCTCCATGGAAGAGGAATTCCAAAGGAGGTTACAAGAGATGCGGATACAGCACAGAGGACTAGTATCAGAGGAAGCCCTGCTGGGATGGTCGGATGTGATTCGGTGCCAACTCTGGAAGGAAGCGCTAGCTCTGGAGCAGCATCAACAAGGAAAGGTCCTGCCCTCCATCTATGCAAGGTACTGGCCGCAGTATGACGTACGACTGCTGCTGTTGGGGGAACAACCGAAGCAGGAGTGGACAGCGGAGTTAAGCAGGCTGATCCGGGCAGAGATGCAGCTAGACGAGAGCTACAGAGCCCTCCAGTGGTATGTAGCCCAAGAGTGCCCGTGGTCAGCAGATGACAGCCCCACAGAAGGCTATGACTATGATGGCCTGGGATTATTGTATTGGAGGATGTCCAGTGATCCCGACTTTGGGGATGATCGGGAGTGGCGCTTGGAGGACATAATGGAGCACAGAGAGGAAGAATTGAATATCTCGGAAGGCCACTGGTCACAGGAAGATTTAGAATTTCTGGCCATTCAAGAATGGGAGCTGGAGATCGCCTACAGACAGCTGCTAGACTCGGCTCATCAGCAGGGTGGGGCTCCCATTGCCTGGGACTATGAGGAAAGTTCCTATGACAACTGTGAAATCCTGGCTGATAAATCGGCCGTGGAAAATATGGAGATTGACATCCCTAAAGCCGAAGCAGATGGTGTGGAGTTCCATTCCAGGGAGCCGGGGCAGTTGGCCCCCTCCCCAGGAACCAGCTGAGGTGGTAAAGCTCTTACTCCCAGCTGAATCACTGGCAGCAGGACAGGATGCTACTGGCGGCTGCACCCCACTACAGCTTGAGCGGATATCGGTGGATGGGACTGTGGTCTCCACTCACAGCAACCCAGCGGAAGAGCTGGCAACAGAACAGAGGGTCACGGACCTCTGCTCTCCACTAACGGAAGAGGGGGACCCTGTAGTAGTGGATGGGACTATAGTCTCCCCTCACAGCAACCCAGCGGAAGAGCTGGCAACAGAGCAGAATGCCCCGGACCTCTGCTTTAAACTAACGGAAGAGGGGGTTCCTGTGGTAGTGGATGGGACTTCGATCTCCACTGACACAACCCCAGAAAATGGTGCAGCTCTGAGACAGGAGGATGTCGGCTTTGCAAGCACCGGAGGATTTTCACCTCACACCAGTGGATGGGACTTCAGTCTCCACTGGTATACCCCATAAATGGTGGCCAGTTGGCCCAGATCCCCAACAGCATGATGGACTGAGCCCAGCCACCCTGTCATCTCTCCAGCGGCTGAAAGGACTCCAGGGAGAAGGGCCCGTCCAGGCCTCTCCCCAGCGGCAGACGTGTTCCCTGAGAGAGGCAGAGGATGGGGGGGTGAGTAATGCTCTGTCTGGAGCAAGCGATTTGGAGTACTGTATGGATACCGGCATTGGGGGACTGGAACTACTGACTGAATTCAGAGACAACCCATCTGGTGTCTCCTACTGTGTTAGTCCCCTGCCAAAAGGGGAGATGTATGACGGGCCTAGCCGGGACAGGGGCTTTTGGAGAGGACTGAATGTGAGCCTCTTGCCGTCCGATTATGGGCCAGGGCCTCAAAGCAGGAAGGCGGATGGGTTATCCTGGCAGATAGTCCTGGAACCTTAAGACTACTGGCCCAACATCCTCGAGTGACCTGTTTGGGTCCCACTGTGGATGTTGAACTATTACTATTGGGGAGTAATGTCATAGACCATGAAATACTGAAGTGTTTCTACATGAAATCCTAATTCATGTATTACAGAAGATGGGACATTACGGATAGTTCATATTCCAAACCTTTCTGACAAATCTCTGCTGGGTCATTTTCAAGTCCTCATTTGCATGGTTGGGGAGGACCTGATGGGGAACTGCCTGGACTTTAAAAGGGACCAATAGGAAAGCAGTTGTTGGGGGCAGGATGTTTCAAATCCTGTATAAAAGTGTGCTGTGTACTTTCAATAAAAGGTGTCCTGTTTACATCCAGCATTAAGCCTTGGCTCATGTGTGGATTATTCTGCGATTCCATGGATATTCCTACTCGTGGAATATTGGGTGATATTCTTTTATTGGAGAAGAAGGGAATGGATGACGGGGATATGTTCTACTACCATCACAGGCGGAAATTACGTTTTGATGTCACTTCCGCCATGCTATGGGGATGGGTGGGGACCATCTTGCCCTCACTCGTATCCCAGCCGAGCAGGGGACAGCACCCGATCACCTCCGCTGCTGCCGACGGCTCCGGTAAGCCAACGGTGATCTTGCGGCGATTCCACCATGGAGTCCACCATTATCGTTTACAGGACTGCTCAAAGAAAAGATGGATATCTTGGTTGTGGAAGCAGCTGCTGCCGTTACCGAGATATCCATCTTTAAAGTACTGACGTATATGTACATGAGCGGGTCCTTAAGTGGTTAAAGACATCCCGTTATACAGATACCACTTAAAAAATGGAACTTCTGCTTTAAATCAGATGTCCGCTGAAAAAAAAAATATTAAAAGTCAGCAGCTACAAATACTGCAGCTGCTGATTTTTAATAGTAGGACACTTACCTGTCCTGGAGTCCAGTGCCATGCACAGCAGAGGACGTGCGATGGCTGCTCCACCCGCCATACACGGTGAGGGAACCAGGAAGTGAAGCGCTCCGGCTTCACTACCAGGTCCCCTACGGCACATGCGCAAGTTGCGCTGCACCTGCTGATTAGCTTCCGCTGTGTACTGGGAGCCGAGTGTTACCAGCACACAACGGGGGGACGAGCGGTGATGTCATGCCCGCAGTCTGCCCGAGACTATTATGGCCAGAAGTGGGTGCAAATACCTGTCTTTAGACAAGTATATGCACCCCCTCCCCCTGAAAGGTGTCAAATGTGACACCGAAGGGGAGAGGGTTCCGATCAGCGCGAGTTCCACTTTACAGTGGAGCTCCGCTTTAAGTGTAGGTGACCCCCTGACATGCCACATCCCTGCAATCTTCTGGGACACGTTATAGGTCCCAGAAGATTGCCAAGCCAATCACAAAGCGGCTTGTACGCCCGCATCACTGGACCGTGGGATAGGTAAGTGTCTGATTATAAAAAGTCAGCAGCTACACTATTTGTAGCTGCTGAATTTTAAATAGGTGGAACTCCGCTTTAACCTCCCTGGCGGTATGATTCTTTCAGATTTTTGGTGCTGAAAGCGGTACAATTGTTTTGCATGGAAATTTGGCATTTTATATTGTAGGCCTGCAATTCTTAGGAATAACTCACCTAAATCTGTCCAAACAAGAGTCTAGTAGACATTAGAGGTCGACCGATATGGGTTTTTCTCTGGCCGATGCAGATATTTAAAAATTGAGGCGGCCGATGGCTGATATATGGTGCCGATTTTTGTGGCCGATATTTTGATTGGGATCATTGTGGATGGTGCTGGCCGTGGGTGGGGGATGTGTTGTGGAGGCGGATGGATGGATGGTGCTGGGCGTGGCAGTGGGATGTGTTGTAGAGGGGGGATAGATGGACAGTGCTGGCAATGGGTGGGGGATGCGTTGTGGAGGGGGATGGATGGATGGAGCTGGCCGTGGGTGGGGGATGCATTGTGGAGGGGGATGGATGGATGGTGCTGGCCGTGGATGCATTGTGGAGGGGATGGATAGTGCTGGCCGTGGGTGGGGGATGCATTGTGGAGGGAGATGCATTTTGGAGGGGGATGGATGGTGCTGGCCGTGGGTGAGGAATGCGTTGTGGTGAGGAATGCGTTGTGGAGAGGGATGGATGGATGGAGCTGGCCATGGGTGGGGGGATGCATTGTGGAGGGGAATGAAGATGATTGAGTTGCATTGTGAAAATGGATGAGAGTTACATTGTAAAGAGGCTCATATCCACCCAGAGTCATCCTAATCCATTTTCACAATGCAACTCAATGCCAGCTTTTCAGTCTGAGCCAGGTGTGTCGTCAAAGGAGATTAAAGTCTGCAGGAGACTTGCACAGACACCCATCCCACTGGACCCCCTGGTATATATATTGGGGTCCATAGAGGCGGATACCTTCCCAAAAGGAATTTATATAATGTTAACTAGAGTATTATATCTAGCAAGAAAACTTATAGCACGATACTGGATGGCACCAGAGGTCCCCACGGGAAGGCAGTGGATTCTACTAGTGAATTCCTTACTTCTTAGAGAAAGACTAACATATAGTCGTAGGGGGGAAACCGGGAAATTTGATCAGATCTGGCAAACATGGCTGAGCGACGACAGACTTTCTCCGCCACAGTCGATAAGGGATAGACTACGGAGATAAATATAAGGAATAGGGAGGAGTAGTGTATGAAAACAAGAAAATAAATGAGAGGTAAAATTAAAGGTTCATGATAAAGTGGTGTGGGTAGGGAAGGGAGGGAGGGTGGTAAATAGAAACATGCACAAAATAATGCACAAAAGGGATATAGACAAGAAAATGGAGTAAGTCTGAGAATTCGAGTTTTACATATTTTATTATCTATTTAATATGCAGTGTATTCTGTATTTGAATATCCGCACAAAGTGTATGATAAATGTAAACATTGAATAAAAAAGAAATGATTTAAAAAAAAAAGTCTGCAGGAGACACAGCAGCACACATTATATTTTTGACTTACCCTCCATCCATGCAGAGAAGGAAGGGGAGGTAGCGCTGGACACGATCACCTGCTGGGGGAAGGGAGTTACTAGTCAGACAGGCGGCAGCGGCTCGGGCTTGTAACATGTTTGATCATGATGATTTCTTCCTCTGCTACAGTCCACCGAGGTAGGGGGGCAGTGCAGGGCTAGTGCTTGTTTCTCTTCTGCTCTATAAGGGCCGGCATGGGTGAATGATTAATTTCTCGTGCTGCTGGAGGTGGAGCGGGGCACTAGAAAGCAGGGTTTAGTGTGGCATCCGAAAATCTGCCTAATTTTTAAAATAATCGTCCGATTTCTTAAAAACGCCTAAATATCGGTCGACCTCTAGTAAACATCCTGGGTGTGAGAAAGTTTGAAAGACAAAATCATAAAATATGATAAATAACTATAAATAATGATAACAAATAACATAATAAATATTATTACTTTCAGTGTTCGATGAGGAATTTCCCCACAAATCGCTATCGCTCAATTCTGCAAATGATTCTAATTTATCATCGCCGTTTTCTAGCTGGTCTAAAACCACTTTTGACATAAAGGGACACTTTTTGGTTGCTATGGACAATCTACAGTTTCCAGGCAGAAAGAACAGTCTGAGTTATATAAAAGTGCATGCAGGCCACAGGACAGACCACTAAGGGGGTGTGTAATTATTTTATACAGTACTG
Organism: Rana kukunoris; assembly: GCA_029574335.1. Classification (NCBI taxonomy): domain Eukaryota; kingdom Metazoa; phylum Chordata; class Amphibia; order Anura; family Ranidae; genus Rana; species Rana kukunoris. Next base: position 373,906,754 of record CM056052.1, read on the forward strand.
TAATCTGTAAGAAGCTGTGGGTCAGAAAAGGAAAGTGGTAGTGGGAAATTTGAAGTCCAGTAGACTCAGATACATCTGGATGAGAGGAGCTGGCTGCCAAGGGGTGAATGAGCTCACCATCCATCTCTATCTGTGACTGAAGTCTCCCCCCTTCTCTCTCCTGACTGAGTAAATACACTAAGGTAAATCAGGGTTCTCAGAGCACTCATTACATCAGAGTTCCCTTTTATACTAGAGGCTACAATGTTCCTCCTTACTACAAAGCTCTCCATACATCAGAGTTCTCAGTGTTCTTCCTGAAATCAGGGGTTCCCAGAGGATCTCTTACGTCAGAGTCCGCACAGAGGCCCCCCTTACATCAGAGTCCGCACAGAGGCCCCCCTTACATCAGAGTCCGCACAGAGGCCCCCCTTACATCAGAGTCCGCACAGAGGCCCCCCTTACATCAGAGTCCGCACAGAGCCTCCCCTTACATCAGCTTACCAGGATGGAGGCTGAGGTGCAGGCAGGCTGTCTGATGCTTTTTTTGGGTTCAAACTTCCTGTCCAGTGCCCACACATGCCCGGGGAGTGTGGGCGGGGAAGATTTAGAAGGAGGAGGAGGAGATGAGCTCTATCTCTCCTCGTGTCTGTGCAGAGAGAGAAGGGAATGTCGGCACTGGTGTGCGCTAAGGCTGAGCTATGTGTGAGACGAGACATAGCTCAGCTCTGCAGCCATCTACCTTGGAGCTGACACAGGCACAGCTGCACAGTGGGAGGTGAGCAGCGGCCATGACCTGTGTTAACAGAGCTCCAGCAGGCATATTCCTGCTCTGCAAAAACAGCATTTGGTAGTGGCGGCTGGTGGCTGTGCATAGTGTCACCAGCCCGGGGGGAGATTTCCACCCTGCCAGCCCTCCCCTGCAATGGCACCAAATGAAAGATCAGGCCAAGGTTTATAAGGATTTAAAAACTACAGACAAAAATCATGAGAAACAGATGGCAGCAAAGACATTGTCCATAGACATGCCTGATGTCCCCTCACCCAACATGCTCAAAGATTGCTTATCTCATCTGGAGAGGGATTTTGTACTATCCAGAGAGCAGCTCCAAAGACAGTTAGGTGACAATGCAAATGACCGCCTGAGGGAAGAGCTGAATACACTCAAGTCTGCCCTACTAGAAATACGATCTACAATGCAACAACTACAGCAAGATAACACCCAGTTAAGAGAAGAGATAAATATTCTAAAATCACAGATGATGCCCCACCAATCAGCAAACAGAACTAAAAGTGGCCATCAACAAACCGACGGGTGAGACCCATCAACCTCTTAAAATTAACATTCCAAAGCCCAGCAACAGCCAAGACAACTGCAAAAATCCAGAAACGCCAAACAAACCATCAAACCACAAGAACAGGCAACAAAATCCTGAAATTGTCTTAATAGACTCAAACGGTAAATGCCTTAACACTAAACGGCTCTTCCCAGGAACAAGAGTCTCCAAAATTCACTGTTTCACAATCGAACAGGCAACAGGAGTCATCAACAATCCATATTTCACTTACCCCAAACATATCATCATACACATGGGCACAAACATCATCCAGGAACAACCGGAAGTTATTGTGGACAAATTATGGCAACTAACAGACTGCCCAACAAAAATTTCCACAGTCCAAAGTAATTCTGTCCACCCTTCTTCCAAGGAGGGACATGCCAAACAACATAATCGAACAAATCAACGCAGAGCTGGCAGACAAAACCAGGTCAAATCCTTCCATTCACCTGGCGGAACACCATTCTATAATGACCCAACACCTCTATGACAACAAACAAGGGGTCAGTCACCCGGCAAGAGAATTAAAAGATATTGTTCTTGAGAGAACTCACAACCCTGAACATGGTACAAACCATTATCAGACAGACAGAATTACAACTGCAAGACACCAAACCTCACAACCTCACCACCAATACAAAAGAACTGTACCACAAAGATGGCAAGATTGGAAACCACCCACCTCAAGATGGATATCAAGACAACAACAGAGCAGAGAAAAGGAGGAGAAGATAATAACCCTCCTTAGCACATTATGCAATAATGTGGAGGAGCTACATGGGAACATTAATGCAATCAAAAAAGGAGAGAGCCATATCTGGCTATGAATAAGCAGCTCCATCCTCACCTCCCAGTCTGACATATACCTGTGTGCAGCATACATTGCCCCAGCAGATTCTCCATATTTCAGGCCAGACACCTATGAGACCCTACAAAATTAGGTCATCCACTTCCAATCCGTGGGACAAGTGCTCATCTGCGGAGACCTCAATGCCAGGACAGGAAGGGAAAAAGACTATACAAGTTCTGAAGGTTCTGTGATGAAAAGTTTGAATTTAATTTTTATACCAGGGGAACCAGTGCAAAGATTAATGTGACTTGGATTTGTCTTTAGGTGACTGTGTGACAGACCATGTTTGGAATCAACAGCTTGCCCAGCTGTGGAATTTCACCTAATGAAGGTTTCTCATTTGACCAGTTGTTCGCATATGGATGCTACCTCTATGGGGGGGGATGTGACATTTAGAGACAGGAAGAACTGTTCTGGCTTACTAGGCAAATCCAGCCCTCCTTTTAAGTCTTAAGGGGGGTTGAGGAGGGGTGGGGTTTTTACAAAGGGGTATATATCCGAATGCAGCCGGATGGCTCAGCCCTCTTCCTGCAGACGATGATTTGAGAAAGACAAGTAGATATATTTTTCCTCCCTCTATCCCCCTCTCTCCCTCCTATCCCCTCTTCCTCCTTCCCTCTCCCCCTCTTCCTTTCTCTCTTTCTCTTATACTTTCCTTCTATCTTAAGATTTTACCTAAAAGTATATTAGGAGTCCATGGATGTCCATTGTAACCATATCTGAGTTAGGCCTTAGTTATCTTTGTAATCTGGCAACACTATACATGTAACATCACCTAGGGACATTTGGTAATTTCTAATCATTACTTTTCTTCATCGCTGTCATTTTTCCTTTCCTACAATGTTTCTTCATATACCGATGGGTCCATTGAAGCAACGTGGGTATCACCTTGGTTTTAAATGTAGTATCTGTTATGTTAATAGTTAAGTTAATTTACTTAGATTTCCACTTACTTCCTGCTTGCCCATAGAGCAGGAAGGGAAGTGCAATCTTCGCAATGGGACAGGGAAGGTAAAAAATAAACTGACGGGCTATAACCCTCCTTTACTCTATCCAAAATGGGAAAAAAAGTGTTGCTATTAGTTATACTTTAAGTAGATGGTGCAGCAGAAACATATAGCACAGTGCGGAAGGTTTACGGTCCAGGATGATAAAACAGTCAAAATTGGAAGCGCTCCCCCCCACAGTTGCGGAAGGCCGGACGCCCGCATACCAGAAGCAGTGGGGCTGCATTATGGGGGTGCTAGACTAATTTTCCTAACAGTGTATCGCAAGCTGGCGGGGACTCTTTTCCTGCTGCCCCCCTGCAAAGTGCTGCCCTAGGCCTGGGCCTTGTTGGCCTAGGCCAGGATACAGCTCTGCCTATCACAGACAGCTTTGCATCCACTCTGTCTGGGAAGATTCCAGCACATGGGCTGCAAAATCTTTTCCACCACAGTCAGAGAACAGAGAAGACACACAAACCAGAGTCCAGTTTTATGGTAGCAAAAGGGCCAAATAGGTATGTCATACAGTTATATATATGTTCCTATTGTAAATAATTTGATTAGCGGTCTGTGGGTAGGGCGTGGGATTGTGCCCCCCCCAAATGTTGCACCTGGGGCCTAGGCCCCCCTCGCACCCCCCACGCTACACCACTGCGACTCACATTCTGCAAGCTGTGGTGGCCACACGGCGCCCCTGTTGCCATGGCGCCCTGTGCGGACGCACAGCTTGCACACCCCAAAGGCCGGCCCTGCCCCCAGGTGGTTAAACTCAACAGAAGCCTATAATACATGGGTCTTAAGCAAGATGTCAAC